>NW_015149207.1:66313-80518 GCF_001465965.1 Polistes dominula | reverse complement strand
CGATACAAATCCTACTAATATAGCTTTGTAAGATTTTTCATCGAATTAGGACTTTCTAATTTTATTATGCACATAGACTGTGGAACCAAATACCTTCAGATATTTTAAACTCGGCCTTTTATTATGCCATAATTCAAACGGAGTTTTATCTATTGTAAGAGCCCACGTTGGCGTTAAATTAATTAAAGAGGTTGCAGTTAAGACTGCTTCTCCCTAAAATTTCTTTTCTAGATCAGCACTATTTATCATAGCCCGTGCTTTTTCGGTTATAGTTCTATTCATGCGTTCTGCAACGCCATTCAATTGAGTAGYACGCGGAACCGTTAAATGGTAACTTATTCCCTTTTGAACGCAATAATCTTTCATTTCATTTGATAGATATTCTCTACCATTATCACAATACAAATTGACTAACTTTAAATTAAACCGAGCCTCACTCTTTGCAGCGTAATCTTTGAAAACTATGTAAACATYGGACTTATGTTCTAATAAATAAGTTACGCCATAATGCGTATATTCGTCAATGAATGTTATAAAATAATTTTTGTTATTGACCGTAGAAGGAGTGATTGGACCGCAAACGTCTGTATGAACCATAAGCAATGATCGTGTAATATGACTCTTATSTTTTTCCTTATTGAATGGTAATCGTGCTTGTTTACCGTAAATACAAGCTTCACATAACTGATCATCCGGGATGACCTTTTCTAAGTGAGTCATATCCTGAATCATTTGCTTATTTTTTAACTGTAAAAATTTTGTCTTTCCAATATGCCCTAAACGCTTGTGCCATAATTCATAACTATCATTTTTACTGTTACTTACTTGGGTATTAATTAAATTTACCTTTTTTGCAACATCTAATTCTATAGATATTAGATTGTTTGAAGGTTTACAACTCATCACCGTTTTACCATTTTTAACGATTACCACGCCGTTCTCATCGAAGATGATACTCATCCTTTTCTCCTGCAGTTTCCTCACGGATAGTAAGTTGTATGGTACGTCCGGGCAGTATAACACGTCTTCGAGGACTCCACTTGAACCCATGTTACTCGTCACGTGTATCTGTCCCTTCCTGGTGGCCGTGACGAATTTCCGATTCTTCGCTACCAAAACTTTAATGGGAGGATGTAATTCGACCGCACTTGAAAACACACTATCATCGTTTACAAAATGATCCGACGCACCAGAATCGAGAATGAAAACTAGTTTTCCTTTTCAGGTGACTTGATACTCCCCAGTCATAAAGGCAAATCCAGATATATGCTCATCTGTTGTCTTTCTTGTCGTTTAAGCAGTATGCACATTTTTATTCTTCTGCGTCATTTTGAATTGTTGGTTTTTCTTGCAGTAGAAACAATCCTTCATTTTATGTCCTTTTCTTCCACACTGGTGACACTTCCCACCAAATGAGTTCCTATTCTGCTTAAAACCTGCCCCTCTCCGATTTTGACTTCTATGTCTGCCTCCTTAAAACCTTACGTTGTTAAAATGATTCCACTTAGAATTTCTTGTTACTGGAGTCCCAACTTGCAACACCTTTGTACTGGTGTCCATTCTCTCGCTATTAATATTTGTCTCACGGTCAAGCAGTTTCTTTTTCACAATGTCCAGGGTAACGTTGGTTTCTGTCATCATCGTTTCGATGACAACCGAGACTGTACTATACATCTCGGGTAAACTTGACAAGAGAAGTGAGATTACCTCATTCTCCTTCACGGTAACTCCTGCAGCTGATAGTTCGTTTATTAATTCGTCAAATGTCTCGAAATGCTGCTTTAATTTTGTGTCATTTCTCATTTTTATGCTTAATAGCCTCTTTCAAATAGACAATTCGGTGGCCGTACTTTGGCTTTCATAAATTGCGTCTAAACTCGCCAAGATGGACTTTGCTGTACTACCAGGTCTATCATACTTGAGATGAGTATCCGCTAGATATTGTACAATTGTACATTTGGCAATACGTTCAGCTTTAGACCAACCCGTAGTAACTAATGACGGAGGTTCTTCGTCAACCACTTTCAACACATCGAGTTCTTGCAATAGATTTCTCACTCTATGTTTCCACGCATTGTATCTTGTACCGTCAAACTGCGGTATGTTTCTTCTGTCTTTAGACATATCCATTTTCACTAATTATATATATAAGTTAATCTAAAATGAACAACACACAAAACTTAAACACAATTAATGCACAGCGTGATCTGGGCCCATAACCTATTGGGTTATAGGGGATATAAAAAATACTCTTTCTTATAACACAATTTTCTCTTTATTTTATATGATAAGGTGAAAGCACGTCTTTACTCAATCAGCAGTAGAAAAGGAATAATCGAAAAACGAATAACGAATAAACCANGAAAAGAAAATTGTAATTATCGACGTGTGTGTGCCGTTCGAGAATAGAAGGGAGGCCATGGACATAGCCCGCGAGCAAAAAATYAATAAATACACCCCCCTGGCTAACGACTTGCGTGCTCGCGGGTATGAAACCGTGGTCCTCCCCTTTGTAGTGGGGGCATYAGGCGCCTGGGACCACAGAAATAAGGAGACCATCGACCGCCTTAAAATAAGTAAATTTTACAGCGCAATGATGAGGCGGTTGATGGTCAGCGATACGATTAGGTGGTCCCGAGACATTTATGTAGAACACGTGTCCGGTAACCGACAATACTAGCGGCGTTACCTTGCCTTATATATATATAGACCGAGTTGCGACCAATGTTTGTGATACTGTAAATTTTTGTTTATTACTTATTTATTTATTTACTTATACTATTGCGATTTTATATACCTCTATACTTATTATTGTCAGATTTATTTATTGTCATATTATGTAAACTATATTTATATGTATATTCTAATACCTTATTTATAGTCTAGTATTTATCAACTAATTCTGTATGTCAAAAGCTGAGCCATATGTATACTTATGTAATACCCTTTGGGGATAATCTTGTACTGTTCACCCCTTAATCGGGGAAGTTTCTGTAAAATGTTTAATAAATCTGTTCTTATCAGCTTAATATCTGATACGCAATTCATAGAATTGCCAGAATATTAGCTATATTTTTGTAACTGGGCGGAATTCCGGAGCTTGCTTCGGGTCCGCCGCGGGTTGAGCCAGTATTGCAGTACCGCTGGATTCAGCCCAACAATCTTAATTAAAAAATAAATTACTCAAACAGATCCTCCACTTTGGTCTTGGCCGAAAAAGTGTCCAAGTGTCCGGAGAAAAATTCGATAGTTTAGTTTTTTCGGGTTTCGCGGGGTATACTTTGTTTTTTCGTGTGTAATAGTGTTTAAAGTGCCTTGAATTATTTATTTATATTTATTTTATAACGTACGTTAATTTATTTCTACGTGTCGTGTTGTCCGTTGCCGTAATTACGGGAAATTTACCTTTGTATATATATTTATTTTTGTAAAATTCAAATTTCCGTAATTACGGCAATATCAACGTATATCAATCTAATTATTTGACGTATTGCGAGTGTGTTCATCTATTTATTTATTTATTTAATCGTTTAATTAATTTATTTATTTATTAATTTATTTATTTATTCTATGTATTCATTAATTAACGTTTATTAAGTTGTTAGTGAACGTTAATTAATTACTATTAAGTGTTTTATCTGTTATCTTTTCAATTGTTAGTTTAACGCTCGGAAATACGTCAAAATCTTTTATTCTATTTATTTTATTCTATTTACTTATTCATTCATTTATTTATTAGTTATTGTATATATTTGTTTTAAACTGTTTTAATTAAATTAATTAAAATCGGTTTAAAACAAATATCCACCGGGTGATTAAAATATCTTACTCGGCAAGCTAGGGGGTTTAAATCAATTTATTTAACTTATTTATTTATTTCTTTATTTAATTTTATTATATTTTAATTAATCTTAATCTATTTTATATAATTAATACGATCGTAAGATATTCTAAATTACTCGTTATAAATTAGATTGATATACGTTCGTTACGAAGATTCGAAAATACCCTTGACCCTATTTACCCAACTTTCTCCTATCCTTTGTTTTCCTTTCAAACGTTAAATCCCCAACGTTCACAGATTTATCTGTCAACGTTGCTTCCTTCCCCTTTCCTTCCCCATCCTCTTTCGAATCTTCGTAACGTGTGAACTCGTGCGTTTAATTTATTTATTTATTTATTATATGTTTAAATTATTTAAAATAAGCTGCGCCACACGTGTCACTTGGGCACGATTAAAAAAGGCAAGGAAGGYGGGCTCTGTACCGACTGGGTAATTGTTCGTCTGCCGGTGGATGTCGGTTATCCAACGCTACGCCGTGAGCGAGACCTGTTTTATCGTCAACGATAAAGCATATTTTAAATTATCGACTGTGGCCACCAGTGGCCACTAATACATTTCATTAATTTATTTATTTTATTTATTGACTTTTTTATTTATTTATTAATTTTATTTTATTAACTGACCTTTATTTATTTTTTATTATTTTATTTATTAACTTTTTTTTATCTATTTTAATTTATTAACCTATTTATTTTATTTTATTGACTTAATAACTTATTTTATTTTTTGACATTTCTTAATTTTATTTTATTTTAATCTTATTATTGACTCTAAATTTTTCGACTTTTTACACATTTTAACCTATTTGATTTATTAACCCTGTATTTATCTTAAGTTATTAACTTTACCTATTTTTATTTATTTTACTCTTCTCTATTTTATTTACTGACTTTTTCATAATTTATTCTATTCTTTATTTTTTATTTATTTTCCTATATATTTTATTAATTTTATTTATTATTTATTATTTATTATTTTATCAAAAATGACATCGCTCACGGCGGCCCAGGTCGGTGCGGAGGACGGTAGGGAKATARTYATAYTAAACCCTACCGTCACAGAGCTTCGGTGCGAGCTCTGTCCTGCCGAAAAAATAGGCAGGATGCACCGCGATGGTCGTCGAGATGGGATCTTTATGGGGGGGAGGAGGCATGAAGATTATGTTAAACATTTAAAAAATTATCATAAAGAAACTAACTATAAAATAATACATAAATGTGCGGTGAGTGGTTACATTGGCGACGGGGTATATACCCGTCGTCAGGTAACCATGCACCACAAAAAGATGCACATGCCTCCGCCCCCCCCTCGTAATGCGCGCGCTCCCACACGAACACCCTCACAACCGCCGCGTATACCATCTCCAGACTCGGACTCCGGGGATTCATTCGCCAACGTCGTGCGGAGGCGGGTAAGAAGACCCGAGCCTACGGTCCCCCCAACACCACCCCGAAGGAGGACCCAACCACCCGCAACACCCTCTCCACCAGAACCACCAGCCCCCGAACCCCTTCCAGAAGAGGAACCACGGAGGCGGGTGACAAGGTCTCAGTCAAGGGGTCCCCGCACACCATCCAGGTGGACCCCGTCACCCGCCCGTCACCCCCCAACACGACCAACCCAGTTGGTGCCCCTCCTGGAGGAGGGGGAAAGATTCGTCGGCCCGCCCCACCCCACGCCGCGGAGTCCGCCTCCCACAGCAGCAAGGAGGGTCTTCAGGGGGCTTCTCTCCCTACGTCAAACGGGAGCCCGTCGAAGGATAGTTTATTCACCACCGCTGTCGCCGGAGAAGGAGGTTGCCACGAGCTGCGCTCCGACGACCCTCACAACAGCAACAACCACCACTACAACCTGCACGGGCTCCCTTCCATCGATCAGGGCAACTACACCACAGGGGAGAAGTCCCCCTGAACAGCCACCAACACCACCGGAGCACCTGCCAACACCACCCCAGCGGCCGCAAACACCACCTAAGCGGCCGCAAACCCCGCCCCCGCAGACAATCCCTGAACCTAGGAGGGCGGTGGAGCAAGGAAGGGGGATAGACCCTCAGGAGCGGACTCCGCCCTTATCAAGGGAGGAGGCACAAGAAGAGGAGTAGAGGCTGGTGGGGAGTGGAAGAAGAAGTGGAGGGGGAAGAAGAAGAAGAAGAGGAGAGCCGACGTCCCCCGGGTCCGAGTCTAATCCCGAGAGACCCGCCGGAAACCGTCCTGACCCTGGGGGTGATTCCCCCCATAGCCCTACACATCAGCCCGTACCCCTCACACAGAATCCTTTCCTCTCCCTTCCCACAGATGATGCCGGAGGGAGTAGTTTAGATAATGGGGGGGAGGGGTCCTTCTTCTTTGTGGGCGCGGGGCGGCCTCGTCGTCCGTCGGGCGGTCAGTCTCCTCCTGGTTCTGCTGGAGGGCGTGGGGTGGTTGAGCGTCGTCGCGCCAATCCCTCCTCGCCCAACAGCGACCAGGGGGTGCTGATCCGTCTGATTGAGGCGGCGAGAACCGTCCAGGAGTTGGAAAACGCCGCCCAAAGGGTGGCGGAGTTTTTCAGCTCTCGTGCGCAGCGAAGGGGAGGGGAACAGGGGGGGCCTGATACCCAGACGAGGGGGAGGAGACGTCCCAACCGAGTCCATCCTACACCCATCGCGCCGGAAGGGAGTCCGGAGAGAGTGCGTCGGGCGACCCGTCTCCAGCAACTCTACCGAACCAATCGGCGGCGGGCCATAAGGGAGGTGGTTTCGGGCCTTCCCACGGCATGCACTTTTGACCGTGAGCGGATCCGAGACCACTTCGTAGAGGTCCACCGAATTAGGGAAGCTGGGGGCGGCGACCCTGACGTACTCGTGCAGCAGCCCACAAATCCAAACCTGGATGTGGCCCTGACCGCTCCCCTGGGAAGGATGGAGATCTCTGCCAGGCTCAGGAAGATGAAGAACTTATCCCCTGGACCTGATGGGGTCCTCTACTCCGACCWAGGACGAGCGGACCCAGGATGCCACATCCTAACATCTATTTTCAATGCCTGCTTGAGGCTGGGTGCTGTCCCTGACTCCTGGAAGGCTTCCATCTACATACTCCTCCCCAAGAAAGATAATCTGGACTCCTTGGACAGCTKGCGCCCGATAGCGATGGGGGATACAACCCCAAAGCTATTCGCGGCGCTAGTTGCCCATCGCCTTATTGTCTGGGCTCAGGAGGAGGGGAAGCTCAGCGTGTCACAGAAGGGCTTCCTCCCCTATGAGGGTTGTGTGGAGCACAATTTTGTGCTCCAAGAAATACTAACAGATAGTAGGAAGAAAGGGAAAGAGGTGGTGGTCGTGTGGTTAGACCTAGCCAACGCGTTTGGTTCGGTCCCCCACACGACTATCTTTGAGGCCCTCCGGCAACATCATCTGCCTCCTCTTTTCCTAAACATAATAAAATCCTACTATGAGRGGGTCACCACTAGGTTCAGGRCGGCGGATGGYTTRACYGATCCYATCCCTATCYGCTCAGGGGTACGTCAGGKCTGTCCCCTGAGCCYYATTWTMTTTAATCTMRSKATGGARTTTWTGCTACGRCCACTCGCGGGCATCAACGTCGGSTACCGKATYMAYGRYCARMTYTTCAACAGYCTGGGGTACGCKGACGACGTCGCWTTAATAGCWAATTCCCGSGTCGGCATGGAGACGCTGTTAGCGTCTRTTGAAAACTCTGCGCGCTCCAGGGGCCTCAAKTTTAACGCGAGCAAGTGTGCCTCCCTCCATATTGGTGAGGGAAGGCGAAGAAATMGAGTMCAGGRCACGCGCYTTARGATCKGCGGAGATTGGATGAGGCCCCTGGAGGAGGGGGAGGCTTACTYCCACCKCGGCACACCGACCGGCTTCAACTGYGCACAGACGCCTGTGGAGCTTCTCTCCCAGGTCAYCAGGGACATCARAGCGGTGGATTCCAGCCTCCTTGCCCCTTGGCASARGCTCGACGCGGTAGCTACMTTTGTACTRCCGCGCCTCGACTTCTGTCTGGGGGGATCACAYGTGGAGAAGGGTCCGCTGAAAGTCSTGGACAAGGTCATCAAGCGGATGGCAAAGGGGTRRCTACATCTCCCTCAGCGCGCGWGCGYGGAGGTAGTGTTCCTGCCCCCCAGGGAAGGTGGAGGAGGGCTCCTCCCGCTCGGGGACCTCGCCGACATCCTGACAATTTGCCATTCATTTAAACTTTTTACATGTAAGGATCGCGGCGTGAGGATGTTGGCGTGGGGCTCACTGAGGGAGACAGTDGCCTTCCGTTTAAAGCGCGATCCTCGCGGTGATGACCTTGCCCAATACCTGTCCGGGAGCGTCGAGAGAGACCTCTTAGGACCTTCGGCGGACACTTCCTYATTGTGGTCGAGGACTCGGAATGCCACCAGAAGAGGAGCCAATACATTTGAAATCCGGTGGGAATGGTGTGGGGAGAGCCAGGAACTCTCCCTGGTGTGTCGGGGTGGCAGGGGCCACACAGTTAGAATCACCCACGCGAGTAGAGAGAAGGTCGTGGGTAGGTTGAGGGCTGCAGTGATATCCTGGTACCGTGAGCGTTTGCTCGCCAAACCCGACCAGGGCAAGGTGTATGAGGTCACCTCACGGTCCAGGATAGCAAATCATTTTATGCGGAATGGTAGAAACACCCGCTTCGCCGATTGGCGCTTCGTCCACCAAAATAGCTTGGACACCTGAAGTCAGTAAAGCATTCATAGTATGCAAACAAAGAATAGCAAACACAACTTTACTCGCTTATCCATCTCCAATTGAACCAATGGCCCTCACTACTGACGCGTCATCATCAGCAATAGGAGCAAAACTGGAACAACTCTTCAACGATATCTGGCAACCATTGGGTTTTTTCTCACGAAAACTCAGTGAGACAGAAAAACGCTACAGCACTTACGACCGTGAGTTGTTAGCAATTTTCACCGCTGTTAAATTTTTTCATTATCTTTTAGATTGCTGAAATTTCATCATAAAAACGGACCACAAACCACTAATCTATGCTTTCAAGCAAAAGCTCGACAAATCATCAGAACGACAAATCAGGCAACTAGATTACATATCTCAATTTTCTACGGACATAGTACACGTGAAAGGCGGAGACAACGTGTTTGCAGATGCACTTTCACGCATTAATACTATCACTATGCCAACAATACTGACGCCTGAAGCCATTCACGAGGCTCAACGCGCTGACGAGGAACTACAGAACATAGTTCAAGGCTCCATATCACTCAAGCTCCACGAACTCGAGATTGAACCAAAAACTAAAGTATTCTGCGACATTTCTACAGGAATTGTTAGACCATACATTCCATCGTCCCTCAGAAAGACAGTCTTCCAAACAGTTCACAACACTGCACATCTAAGTGGCAGAAACACGTCGAAACTTATTAGGGAGAAATACACATGGCTGGAATACGCAGGGATTCTCTACAATGGTCTCGTGAGTTCATAGCATGTCAGAGAGCCAAGATTCATCGACATACAAGAACTGAACCTAACCACATTGAAGTACCCAGCAACAGATTCAACCATCTACATATTGACATAATATTCCTGCCAAACGTTCGAGGATACCAATACTGCCTCACAATGATTAACAGATTTTCAAGATGGCCAGCTGCGATGCCGATAAAAGACATGTCAGCGGACACAGTCGCAACAGCATTATTCAACGAGTGGATATTCCACTACGGAACTCCAATCACCATAACGTCGGATCAAGGCACACAATTCGAATCAGCTCTTTTTCAATCTCTCGTCCATCTCGTAGGTGCCAAGAAAACAAGAACGACTCCTTTTCATCCTTAATCAAACGGCATCGTCGAGCGCATGCATAGAACCTTAAAAGCCGCTTTAATGTGCTTTCCAAAACCTTGGCTCGACATCTTACCCGTGGTACTACTCGGACTTCGAACTTCATTCAAGAAGGATATCCAAGCCACTCCGGCAGAAATGTTATGCGGAACATGCTTAAGAGTGCCCGGAGAATTTTTCACTTCGACCGATAAACCTCTCGACTCACAGATCTTCGTGGAAAAACATCGAGAATACATGCGGGGCATACGACCAACRCCCACCGCACACCACTCCAAGGCAAAAGTATTCATACTCAAGGACCTAAATACCTGCACGCATGTGTGGTTACGCTGTGACCACGTAAAGGCACCGTTAGAAGCGCCTTATCAAGGTCCATACAAGGTGATTGACAGAATCTCCGATAAACTCTATAAAATACTAGTAGAAGGTGAAGAAAAAAACGTCTCAATCGAAAGACTAAAGCCTTGCTGCATTAACAAGACTGATCTTGACAACGTCGAGGACCAACAACTAGTACCTGAGAAGATGAAACCACATCATTGGGGATCTTCAATGGATATACCAAAGAAAACGTACAAACGCACCGTGACTTTTAAGCTTCCCGCGCAAAGTCACTCGGGGGGGAGTAGTTGCAGCGGACGCGTATCTACAGTCACGCCTCTACAGACCGCTTATACAACTATACCTCAAATGATAAAACAGATCAACAACACATAAAACAAAGAGAACAATAAAGAATGGCATTATACACGCTACACGACACACAACGCTTTGCATCCACAACGTGTTCCTAAAACTTACTTCAACTAGTTGTTATACCTATTGGATACGGTTTTATTAATAAAGTTTTCTATACACGTTAACCATTTTGTATATCTTTTATTTCGTGGTATTAATAAGCACTGATACCACACAACACTGAACTTAGTGCACTCTGCTGGTGCACTTGAAAACTAATTCATGTTCCAATTAAGCATTAGCACAATGCGGCATTGTGTGACACTGAGTCGCATTATGCTCTGTAATTGGAAAACGGGGTACGTGTCCACGCTTTATAGTATGCAGTCGCACACAAACACACACATATACAACCAGGAGCGATAGCTACGAAGCATAGCATAAAGAGGAGACCGAGAATAGGAAAAACTGTATAGCTATATTTCGTCTCATTCTCTCGCAGGCTCAATCCTATATGTTTGTCTCTATTTCTCATCTTACTAAATATCGTGGCCATTGCATAGCGGCCCGTCGCTCCGTTGCCTATCCGTATACAGGCTCCGCTGCCTATCCGTATACAGGCTCCGTTTCCTCGCCATCTTCCGCTTCGTTGCCTGAACCAGCGTTTCATTTTTTTCAAATCAATCCCTATTCGAAAGAAGTTTTCACTTCAAAAGCACAGGTTGACTGGGTACTTTTTTATCATATTTTTTTGTACGGCATTCTTACCACCGATAGATTTATCAAAAATAATGAGAAAACACGTAGTGCCATACAAAAATAGTAGGCCACAAAGTCGGAAAAAGTTTTTGATTTTCCGGAAATTTCTTGGTCTATTATATCATTTGATTTTGTACGGCGTCGGTTCCATATAATTTCAATACCTATTCTTATTAATTATTCCGCAATGCTGTACAAAAATCATGCAACAAGGGAGAAAAATCGAGGGTTTTAACCCACCTTTTTCTACAGGTCAAGGGGGGGGGGTAATCTGGAAAAGTACGGCATTGCTTTTGCATCATTATTTACCATTTGAAAGTACTATTAAAAATAATGCCGCCGAAAAATTATTGTTCATTTGAATCTATATCAATAATTAACCCAATTTAATCGTATATTTGATTTTTACTGCTGTAAAATCATTTGATTCTGTTCGGAAACTTGTTTTTTAACATGATATTGCTAAGTACAATTGTTCTATATTATTGCCGTTCAAAAAAAACTGTTCTAAAAAAATATATAGAGAAAACAAAAAATGAATTTTTTTCAATTTTTGCAAAAGTTTAAATTATCGTACAATAATAAACTAAAGCAATTTTTTTAATTTTATTATTGGGTTATAGGGGATATAAAAAATACTCTTTCTTATAACACGATTTTCTCTTTATTTTATATGATAAGGTGAAAGCACGTCTTTACTCAATCAGCAGTAGAAAAGGAATAATCGAAAAACGAATAACGAATAAACCAAAAGAAAAATATTTCGTAGCCAAGCACTTAAGATGCAGCTGCCCCTTGGTGGGGATAAAGAAAACAAAATTAAGAAGGAGCGCCCATCGATAGAAATAAACACTCTGTGTCCCACACTAGATATCGGATATTATTTATATACATAAAAGTATCGATTGCATTTTGTAGATATGATTATATAAACGCAGAATAAAGAATACTGCGTAGAATTCAACACGCCCCCTCAAAATTCAATCGATTAAATGTTTACATTAAGTCGCTTTTATGTCGTTTTAAATAAGATTATACTATCAACAAATAAATGATCTAAGTAAAGACGAAACTTCCACTAAGTTTGACTTTACTTTTAGGAACAAATACATATGGTCCAATATTCATTGCTAAGGAGTGGGGAAACCCAGAAAAACCCATTCAGACCACTTAAAACGATAAATGAATATATAATAAATGAACTTAAGTTTTCTATCCATATAACTACTTCAGTCCATTCCATCTCTGAATTCCAGGAATTTGACTGCTGGCACTGGCTTAGTTAAAGTGTCTGCTACTTGGTTACCTGTAGGAATAAATTCGAGTTTTATTACACCTTTTTCAACTTGTTCTCTTGTGAAATGGTACTTGATATCTATATGTTTCGATCGTCTGTGATTGCCTGGATTATTTGCTATACTGATGCAGCCCATGTTATCCTCGTATATTACAATCGGTTCGGAAATATGTATATTAATACTAGACGCTAATGATTTTATCCAGAGTGCCTCTTTTACAGCTTCGAAGAGAGCCATATATTCCGCCTCTGTAGACGAAGTAGCTACCGATGCTTGTCTTTTCGTATTCCAACTGATGGTACATTGTTCGTATAACTTAAATAAATATCCAGTTGTACTTCTCCGATCCGTTTGTTCACTACCTCCCCAATCAGAATCGACATAACCCCTCAATATGTTCTTATAGTCGGTTCTAGTGTAAGTTAATTTAATATCAGCTGATCCTTTAAGATATCTGAGAACTCTTTTAAGGTTTTGCCAAAGTTCTTTGTTACTTTTATTTGAGTACCGACTCAGGGTATTCACAGCAATACTCAAATCGGGTCTTGTACAAACCATTATGTACATCAAACATCCAATTATATTTCGACAGGGTGCATCATATTTTTCATCCGAATTCAAAGCTAAATAATCTAATACAGTAGGAAGGGGTGTACTAACGGGCTTGCAATCTTGCATATTAAACCTTTGAAGAATAGTTTTGATATATGAACTCTGATCTAGTGTTTTTTTTTTTTTTGATTCTCTGTATTTTAATTCCTAAAAATAATTTAATTTCATTTAAGTCTGTCATGCAAAATTTATTCATTAGATAACTCTTAAAAGCTCTAATTTTCTCTATCCCAGTAGTTACAATCACAAGATCATCCACATATAGTACCACATATATATTCTCCAATATATTCTTTTTATCCAAAATATAAATGCAACGATCTACTGGCGAATTTCGGAATCCTTTTTCTACAAGGGCCTTATCAAACATCTCGAACCAACATCTAGCAAATTGTTTTAGACCATATAAAGCTTTATTCAATTTGCATACTTGATTACTATTGCTTTTTACGCCTTCAGGAACCCTCATGTAAATTTCTTCTTTTAACACACCGTTCAAAAATGCGGTTTTCACATCCATATGATGAACTAATAAACCATGATGATTTGCAAAAGCAAGGAGGAATCGAAAACTTGAAATCCTAGCAACTGGTGCAAAAGTTTTATTATAATCTATCAAATACTTTTGACTAAAACCTCGAGCAACAAGTCTAGCCTTGTATTTAATTCGATTCCCCAATTCATCATTTTTAACTGCAAATACCTACTTGCAATCGACAATGTTCTTATCTTTTGGCTTCGATACCAAATTCTAAGTTTTGTTTATAATAAGTGAATTTATTTCATCTGCAATAGCTTGTTCCCATTTTTCTTTATCATTTCTCGTCTTAATTTCTTCAAATGACATGGGAATTGAATAAACTATAGATTGTGTAGTCAACAGATAATCATTGTCAATTTCCATTTCATTATACGAGATAGGAGATCGTCGTTTAATCCTACCACTCCTTCTGGGTCTTATACTATCCTTAGATTTCCCCTCTTTAATATCCTTAGATTTCGGTTCTACAGCTATATCTGTTTCAGGTATAATTTTACTTTTTATGGGATCTACTATTACTTTCTCTTTCGACCTTACCATATCTGATTTCTCACTATCAGATTTATTTCCTTTACATACATCTGATTTCTCACTATCAGATTTATTTCTTTTACATACATCTGATTTCTCACTATCAGATTTATTT
>NW_015149207.1:38252-63839 GCF_001465965.1 Polistes dominula | reverse complement strand
CGCCCATCGATAGAAATAAACACTCTGTGTCCCACACTAGATATCGGATATTATTTATATACATAAAAGTATCGATTGCATTTTGTAGATATGATAATATAAACGCAGAATAAAGAATACTGCGTAGAATTCAACAGTTATTGTTGTTTTAAATAGTATTAGGGTAAATGAATGAAGAAAAAATCATGCTCTACATTTTAATGCAGACCATATTTTTTGGCAGATAAAAATAACATAATTGTTTTAGGGGTTACTTTATTGTCATCTAATACTGTACGGCATTAACATATTTTTAAAAGAAACAGTTAATAATATGTAAAAATCATTATGCCGTCTATTTGAAGTAAAACAGTGTGAATATTATATTTAAAAAATAAAAACTATTTAACTCAGTATTAACATTTTCCTATAATTTTTGATGAAATATACTTCAAACATTGTTATAATTGGTTTATATAGGAAATATTATTAAAAAAGAAAAAGTACTGCAATTTTATTGAATAATTTCACATATGTTTAATGAGTAAACAATAAAATTGCTGACAGCTGATTTAAACTACACGATATTTATGTGGAATTATTTATATTTTTAATTCTATGACTTGCCTATTTATTATTGAAAGTAGAATTGAAAATAACTAGTATCATTAAACTAAAATGTTGTTGTAAGGAATTTTTTTTTTATAGAGTTCCCAGCAAGAAAAGATAAAAGTAAAGTCTATTGCTGTGTATTTGGTTGTACAAGCATAGCTTGTCGTGATAAAAAAATTAGGTTTTTTTCAAATTTCACCTCTTAAAAAATAATTTGCTTATCGAATAAACAAATTTGGTGAAAAAGAAATAATTGATAGACATATAGCTTGGGTACGAGCGCTAAAAATTAGAAAAAGTATAACTCTCAGTATGAAAGTCTGTTCACTCCATTTTATTAAAGATGATTTTTTAGCATTACATGAGTATTTTCAACAATTATTTTTTCTGGTTATTATACAATGTTAAATCAATAAATTTACTCATGCTTATATTGTTTTTGTGTACTGTTATTGCTATTGATTCAACTCGAACTTATTTAAAAAAAACAAATATTCCTAGTCCAAATCTTCCTTTAGGATCATCTAAAGAATGTGCTTTTCTTGAAGATCAAATAGATTTTTGAGAAGAAAGAATACGTAGAAGATCAATTGAATTAGTGACAGTTAATGATATTGCAATACTGCAACAACATGTTTACAAATACCACTTAAACCAGCCTTGCATGAACAACTCATTCTAATTATTCAACCATTTTTTAATATTTCACCATTTATTTCATGTGGATTATCTTTAATATGTGAAGTTTGTAAATAAAAAGCTAAAATACTTATAATATTACAATCGTGACTTGGTACTTGCCCACACTTAATCACATGTCCAGCATTTAATACACTTTCACTACCAACAAAATTTTTATTGCTTGGTTTTGTAATATGTTTATGTAATATACACATACACATACATATACAATATGCGTATATATTATATTGTATGTATACTTCGCGTTCATACTACCCTCCTGAACAGTATATGTAAGTATCAAAAATGTAAATTAAAAAACAGACAAGTATTTTAATAAAGAAAACATTCATTTAATAATTATTATTAATTATTTGATTAATATTAATTTTAAAGGAGAGTTCATTTTACGAAGCAAACAACATAGAATAACAATTATATAATTTACTAGGGGTGCCCCAGCCACGCGTTGCTGTGGCTTTTTGACGTTAAAACTTCTTTAGAATCACATTGATTTAAAAATCGTGAAACGGAAGAACGTAAAACCGATGAAACAAAGATAATTTATTAATTAATAAAATTTAATATATAATTTTTTATTCTATATATTAATTATAAATAAAAGTCTGTATATAAAAATTCAGTGTTAAATTATGTTTGTCCACTAATAATTTTGAAATTACTTATCTTATCTTCATGAAATTTGTTTTATTGTAAGAGTTTTTTTTCAACTTATCACCTAGCACCATTTTTATTGCGATTTTTTTTTATTATTTTTTATAAAAAATTTAAATATTTTTTTTTAGAGTTATCTAGATTCTGTAAGGTTCTTTCATTAGATAACGTTGTATTACAAATCGACTATTTGTTTGTTCACGTATCAAAGCTTGGTTTTCTTTGAAGATTTCACTTCTTCCTAGTCTTATAATATGTTCATTTAATATAATTTTAAACTGTTCAATGGAGTCTAATTATTCGCTTAGAATTTCGGTGAGTTTAAATTAAGCACAAAAGAATATCAAATTTTTAATTTTACATTTAAATCATATCATATTCGAGTATAAATATTTAAAAAAAGTTGTTTAATAAAATTATATGAATATATAATAATATGGTAAAAGGAAAAAATGGAAAAAGCAACATTATGTCGTATGTAAATTTGAAAAAAACTTGTAATGTAAAATCAATTAAAATAATTAAATTAAAATACAGTACCAACTTTGGAATACTTAAAAAACCTAGATATCTAAATAACGATAAAAAATAAAAAATAATCGCTTTATAAAATATTCTAGTAAAAGGAAGTAACTTACTGTAAATGTGTGGGGATGTGATCAATGACTGAAAGGGGAATGGAGCGCTATGAATAATGACGACCTATAAAAATACCAATACATCTAACATCCATTTCTTTAATTTATTGTACTTAATACCATTAATTAATCTATTTTATATGTACATATCGTAATAATATCATAATCACTAATCATAAGAACACAGAAGGAAACATTATCAATTCGTTAGTGCACTGGAGTGTACGATGTTTTTCCATCCGTATTCTCGCACGAAAGTCATAGCTTCCTTTATATATTCTTGCATGTGACGTGGACTGCCTATGTACGATGATGGTAGAATGACAGAATTACCAATTTCTGCGGTGTCGTCGTTGTTTACAATAGCGTTACGCAAGTGAATGTATTCTTCCGCACGCAGTTTCTGTTGATTAAATCGTAAGTATCTTAGTCGTTCGCTCTCAATCTTCGCGTACATGTCGACCATGAATTGTTGACAAAGCTCACGACATCGTAAAATGACGTTGTCCAGGCCACGTCTAATCATTAATCGGTACGCATAATAATCCTTTGAGCTAATGTTCTTGTTTGTTTCAGCTCCTGTAATAATATATTCAAAAATATCAAATTAAATGAAGTAATGATGTTTATAATGAATGAAGTAACTGTTACGAGATGTCGTTGTTTAATATTTATGCAATATCCGTCTTGTTATATGATATTTTTCGCAAGGTTATAGCATTAATCGTTCGACGGCTAAAATTGGATTTTCTGCGTTTTGCTGCCATTGAAAACTGAAAAAAAAAAACATAAAAAGATCAAATTAAAGTACTTAATGATGAAAAAGAGAATACTGATAATATTTTTGTTCTTTTATTATTTTACCTCCTCAGATATATCAACTAAATAAATGTGATTCTATAACAGATAAAGACTTCTGGGGCTAGTGATAAATTATGATCGGATAAATATGCTAAAATTAATAAAGAAATTGAACATGTAAGCAACAATACTGCTTTTATAATAAAACATTATTTATCTTTCAAATGAAAGGTATGCCTAATAAAGAATTCTAGTTTATATATTAAAAAATATAATGTTTTCTAAGTAAAAATTAGACAATCAAATTTACTTACCTTGCTTTAATCTCGCTTGTATGCAAATGCAACGACAAAGTCTTGGTAACACTTAAGGGGTTATATGGGTTTCACGGATTCAAAAAATCGATTTTTTTTTGTTGCTTATTAAAATCGACACCATCTCTAGAATATTATCCGAAAATTTCAACTTGATCCGAGTAATAGTTTCAGAGATACAGTCTTTTAAAGTTGCGCGCTCAAGGCTACCTGCTGGGCTCCGCTTGCCGTAGGTATAAAAGAGCAGCTGCTCGCCTATTGTTCATTCGGCCTTGGTTATTTTTCTCATCTTCTAAGGGTAATTAGTTGAAATACTTCATTTGGTGATTACTTGTTGAACCACGAGGTTTATTTTGAGGTTATAAGTGTTCAAAGTAAATTATATTAAAAAATGCCTAAAGTTTCAAGATCTCAATTAGTGGACGGTGCTCGTAGAAAAGATCGACCCAAGAATCGGAGACAGTCGTTCAATCCTAACTGGTGTGCTTGGCAGCGAGGATCAGCAACAAACACTCTTTCATCGTTCAAACACGATTATACACCATTACCAGATGATGTTTTGACTGCAATAAAACCTATTTACGAAAATCTGAGTAAGGATGAGCTTTTGGAGCGATGTGTTGGTGGTTTTACACAARATAGCAACGAAARTTACAACCAGTTGATCTGGAAAATTACTCCRAAAATACTTCCAGCTGGTTCTAAGATCGTTGATATTGCTGCATTGACTGCTGCTTGCATTTTTAATGAAGGAACATCATCATTATTATTAATCATGCACTGTATGGACTTAAAACTTGGCCCAAATTTCCACAAATATGCCCGAAATGCTGACGAAAGCCGTATCTGCGCCGCCGAGAAAAAATCTGCGAAAGAGACTCGTGAAGCCAGGATTCGTCATAGACAGGAACAAAAGGATCTATAAAGCAATCTAAAGAACAAAAGTCGCTCTCTATATCGGCGACATCTATGACGTCATCTGATCTCCACAGCATGCAAGTGTATACGTGTTAAAAAAAACTATGGTTTTCTATATAAGAAAGAAGAGAACCAAAGAGATTGATTTTCGTTCTTGAATCTGAGTTATATATTCCAACACAGAATAAAGACGTTACGAAAAACATAGTGGAGAATACTGCTGGACTGAACGAAGGCTCTGGTACAAATGCAATGAGAGATCTAATAGAGATATTTTCGAGAAATACTTTTTCAACTCCATAGCCTGCCACACTTCTCTTTAAATCCTATTTATTTATAACATATCTCATCATTAATCTTTATACCAAAATCTTATCTTCTCTAAATACTCTCGTCTGATTAAAGATCTGAACCACAAAAAATCCAAATAACGCATTGAATCGTATCGCCTTTTTAGCTTATGAATCTGTGTAAGCAACGAGTCTTAAATTTGGGCCTCGTAGTAGGCTCCATCGATTCACGCTGGGCGTTCAACATCTTAAAAATGTTTTTATTTTATTGAAACATTACCATAAATTTCTTCATTACGTAATTATTATAATGATTAATATTATTTTCTTATATGCCTAGTGTTATGACCAAATTCCTCAATTAAGAGTCCTCTGGCAATTAGTTGCTGGGGATGAGGAAGAAGGGATTAGAATAAAATTAATCAAACACGTGGTTGAGCCAAACAAAGAAACAATGCCTTTTTTATTGGCTCGTCAGGGAAAAGCCTTGCGGTATAAAAACCCTGGATGTTATTTAATCATAACAATGAGAGTCCACCACGTGGTGTTACCACGCGGGAAAATACCGTCGATGTGAAATGTATATAATGGAAAAGAGCTCGAGAAGAGCTGAACAATTTTTTTATCCATCATGAGGAGGACTAAAAATTATTGACCTTAACTTGTTGTGGAAAACGTTAACCAATTGTTTCTAAACCTAAGGCTTTAATATCCTTTTTTCTAGGTTAGCCTTAAAATTTTTGAGCCTTTTCGTATTTGATTCAAAACTTTTATACCTGCTAAAATATATTCTTTCTAATCCTTTCTTTTTTAATAAAAAATACTTTTTTATCTGAAACGAATCAGCACTTAAAAATTCATCTGAGATTTCTTTCTACATTTTCTTTGAAATAGTTTAGTATTAGGTCTTAATACATGTATAGTTTATGATTCTGATAGATTCCTAAAACTGGAAAATTCTGAACAATTGATGTCCTGTAAACATGTCTTTCTCTTTACAAGTTTCAGAATAGTCTTTTATTTTGTCTGCTAATCATCGACCTCAAATTTCTCCTAATTATAACTATTTTCTTCACGTTTCTTTAGGTCATTTCTTGGAAAAGGGTAAAAATCGGATTTACCCTTTATTATGCCACAGGACAAAACAATAGAAAAGTTTTAAATAAGTTTAGGTATTATATTAATAAATAGGTATTATATATTATATTAATAATTAGGTATTATATCAATAAAAATATCATTAGTCTTATTTATTTTATCAGTATTTATTCAAATTGTATCATTGATTGCCTTTATAATAAAAACTTGGTTTTAAATTAACTATAGAATTTCAGTATTATCTTAATCATAATTTTTTTTGACTAGATGTTTCATAGTTTTCATTTATATGAATGTTCGTAACACTGATAAATATGCCATTGATGTCTTTACTATCTGTATAAATGATAAGAAACAAGAAATAATTATTTTCTTATATCGCAATATTTAAACATACAAAAAATAAGTAAATTAAAAATAAATATCGTTGTTCCAGTACGTTTTCGTCCCATTTTACAACAATAATTTTTAATCTTACAAAATTTTGAACCCTACTGATGCCGATAATGGTTACAAGCATACTGACAAGGTCAATTGTAACCAGAAAGCAATCACATTATGTGTTTACATTATGGTTTATATACAAACTCTTTTGCAAATAGTTCGAAATAAGAACTGTACGAATACTTATTGCTCATATTTTTCTGCCGATTTTTTGTTTTCCTTGTCAATTTTTTAATTTATTGAAAAAAATTTTTTTTTATTTCATTCATCTATTTTAGAAACTTTCAAGAATATGTACATATTCATTATTTATAAAAACTTAGGTAATAAATTGCAATTTTACAACATTTTATTTCAAATTGATTTGTGTACAAATACTTTTTAAATTCACTGTATATACAATGTAGAACCTTGAGTAATAGGACAAAATAAAGCTTATAATTTTAAAAACAATAAAAAAAGGCTAAAAGAAATTCAAGTTATAACAAGACAAAATATATATAATAACCACTTACGTCAGTAAATGTCCGTAAAGACACAGTGCAAAATTTCGCAGAAGTCAATCGCAGCGGTTTCCTTGCGCGTATCATACAAATGCAAATAAATTTTGAATCGACCGTCGATAGCTTATACCATTTGCAATAATAAAGTGCCTCACACAAGCTTGTGCTCTAAATAGAAAAAATGAAAAATTTTTACAAATAACAGTAAAATCAAATATTATATAATATATTAATTTTATTTATTACTTCCTCAATGAGGCACTCTCCGATGTAACAATAAGTAAACAGTGTGCTTGACAAAACACAAACATAGATAACAAAGGTTAGTATACTAATCCCTTCTACGACTGCTAGGCTCTATAAATTTAAGAATTATTAATTAGGAAAGAGTTCAACTTGTCAAGAAACATATACGTACAGAGAGCATTTGATAACTTGATATACAAAGTTGAATCGTGGTTCCTAGCAACTGTTGAAAAATCACGATATTAAAACTATCTTCTAAAATATCTGCTAATCTGAAATAGATATAAGAAGAATCAATAATTTTTTATAGTTCGTTTCTCCCTGACTTCAAAAATAATATGTATGTAAAATTGCACTAAAGGAAAAGAAAAAATTATGAGGAAATGAGAAATGTTTGGAAGTGAAAGTATACAAAAACATAAAAACAGGGAACGGTTACAACTAACATGTTATAGAACAATAGTTATTTAATATGTATCTAGGTATTTCTAGAATAAGGTAAAGAGGTATTTTTTATAAGTAAGTTTATATGGATACTAGGTGTGTCCCGCCACGCGTTGCTGTGGCTCACAATCAGTCCGATACAAACGTCTTTAATTCGAAAATTTCAAACTTTTTGGAATAAGCTGTAATAATCTCGACCGTTTTAATGAAAATTTTTAATAAAAAGTTATTACAATATCTAACGTCATTACATGTACCAAAATGAATGTACTCCTCAAACGAAGTTTTGTTTGATTAATTTTTATATATATCATAATCTCTCACTTTCGATTTTCACATACATATCGACAATGTACTGATGAAATAGCTGTCTGCATCGGAGAATGTTATTATCTTCATTAGCACGAATCATCAACCAGTATGCGTAGAAGTTCATTTCACTAACTTTCTTATTCAGTTCTTCTCCTGCAAATAAAAATATCTATAAGATAAACAGAAATTATTGATTAAAAAAAAAGAATAATAAAATAATCTATAAGTTTTACCTGTGAATCGTGTTTAGTCATTCGATCCGATCGGTCGTGTTTGTAATAACTGCGCAGTAGTAGTGAAAGTGATTGGGAAGCTTGTGTGTACATACATGTATACATATAATACCTACGAATATACATATACATATACATATACATATACATATACATATACATATATACATATATATGTATACAAGCGAGCATAAAAGTTTAACCGTCAATATCTTTTAACTGACTCGACTGCCATATGGCTAGTCCAATCAGTTAAAATGGCGGAAATATCAAAACAAAAAGATCTAAAATTAAAAATTACCAAGACCGGTACTAAATTCCGAATAAGCAAGGTTAATTCAAAAAACAATAACAACAGCGATCTTGAAATAGAAACAAAACACGAAACGACCGTGGCAAATGTTCCCACAACAAGCAGCAGGAAACGTAAAATCGAGGGACCTGTAAACTTAAAAATAGCATATTCAGCATGGATTACGACTCAGAGGTGCAAGGTAATTGGCTCTCGAAAAAAATACCGACCTCAAACTCATTCAATCTGTTAACCGAAGAGGCTAAAGAACCTTTAGAACCTGCTAGCCAAAGAAGTACCCTTCTAATAAAACCACCTCCAATATTTATCGAAGCCCAGGTGATAGAACCACTGATTGAATTCCTAAAAATAACTGTAGGCGATAAATACACGCTCAAAAAACTCTAAAACAATCAAATTAGACTGCAAACCGATACAACAGAAATTTATAGAAAAATTGTAATAGCTCTAAAGAATAAAAATACTAATTTCCACACGTATCAAGTAAAAAAGGATAGAAGCTACAATGTAGTGTTAAGAGGGATTCACCCTACAGTGAAAACTGATAGAATAATTGAAGAACTCAAGGTGCATAACCATAAGGTAAGAAGGATCAATACCATTGTCAAATACGACACTAAACAGCAGTTACCATTGTTCTTTATCGAGCTAGAACCCAATAATAATAACAAAGAGATATACAAAATCGTAAGACTACTAAATACGGTTATTTCCTTCGAATCGCCCAGAAAAAAAGGAGACATTCTCCAGTGTTTGCGATGTCAAGCCTATGGTCATACGCGAAACTATTGCTTTAGGATTCCTGCTTGTGTTAAATGTGCTGGTAGACATTTAACCAGCAATTGCCCAGTACAAGGTAAAATAGAAAATGCAAGGTGCTCCAACTGCCAGGGCAACCATCCCACTAGCTATAAAGGGTGCATTGTTAGAAAACAACTGCAACAGAAATTATGTCCTCCTCTTAGACAAAAAAACTATCTGACGGAAACTATCTCGCAAAATCTCAGTTCTAACCTTGACAATAACAACACAAACAAACAATATATTACACCTAACAAAAGTTATGCCAAAGCATTATCACGGCAAGCTAAATCACCCTCTTTAAACCAAAATAACAATTAGCACAATGAAATCTCAGAAATAAAACAACTAATCATACAATCAGCTAAAAATACGGAACTTATAACAAGCATGCTCGTTGAGCAAACTAAGCAATCACAGCAACAATCACAACAAATTAACACATTGATACAACTATTAACAAACATGTTAGCTATGATCAATAATAAAAATGGCTAAAGAGTTAAGGATAGCAATCTGGAACGCCAATGGACTCCACCGAAGAACTCAGGAATTAAAAGTATTTTTACAAATCAACGAAATAGACGTAATTCTCATCTCAGAAACTCACTTAACAGATAAGTACTTTATAAAGATTCCTTACTATACAGTTTACGATACCAAGCATCTGTCTGGCAAAGGCCACGGCGGTTCAGCAGTAATTATCAAAGATAATATTAAGCATCACTTTCATAGTAACTGGTGCCAGGTAAGATTGCAAGCGACCACGGACACCATTCTAACTAATAACGGTCCTTTCAAACTCTCTGCTGTCTATTGTCCTCCTAACCACAAGTTAACTTATGAAGACTACACCGAGTTTTTTAAATCCCTAGGAAATAAATTTTTAGTTGGCGGGGATTATAACGCTAAACATTGTTTATGGGGCTCAAAAAAAATCTCGCCCAGAGGAAGAATCCTTGAACAGGTCATACTAAAATTACACCTCAATGTCCTCACTACAGGCGAGCTAACGTATTGGCCAACTGCACTTGACAAAACACCTGATTTAATAAATTTTGATAGATTTCACACAAAAAACGCCACAATTGAACAAGTTCACAGACTTACAAATAAAATTACAGAAGCCCTCGAACTTAAACAATACTGTGCGGCATTATTCCTAGATGTAGAGAAAGCTTTCGACAAGGTGTGGCATGAAGGCTTATTATATAAGATTAAATTCAATTTTTCAATCAGCTTCTATCATTTAATCAAGTCATATTTAGAAGACAGAACATTCATAGTAAAAATTCAAGACAGTACCTCTGATATCTACATAATAGAAGCAGGCGTCCCTCAGAGTAGTGTACTAGGGCCTACCCTATACACTCTTTACACAGCAGATATCCTCACCACACTAAACACTACACTATTCACATTTGCAGACGATACAGCTATACTAACCAGACACGAAGATCCAGCGATAGCATCTCAAATATTACAAAACCATATTCAGCTGCTTGAAGAGTGGTTAAAAAAATGGAAAATAGCAATAAATACGGATAAATGCAACCATATCACCTTCACATTAAAGAAAAAAGCATCACCTTATATCACACTGAATCATATCGTAATCCGACAAATGAAAGCTGTCAAATACYTGGGWTTGCACATGGACTCCAAACTTACCTGGAAACAACATATATAAAAAACTTCAGCAAATTAAGCTCAAAAGGAGAGATATGTATTGGCTTACCAGCAGGCAGTCTAAACTATCACCAGAAAACAAATTACTGCTATACAAGGCAATAATCAAACCCATTTGGACTCATGGTATACAACTCTGGGGTATGGCAGCAAAGAGTCATATTCAAAAACTAGAATCACTACAAGCTATACTCCTTAGAACAATAGTTGATGCCCCGTGGTACATACGCAATGACGAGTTACGTAAAGATCTAAATATATTATCGGTTTCTGATGAAATAGCCCGATTATGCGAAAACTACAAAAATAGACTTGATCAACATCCCAACGCTGCTGGAAGTAAATTATACTCATTCGATCAACCCAGAAGACTACATAGGAAACATTCGATAGACCTACTACGTAACACATAATTAGTGCGTAATCCATTAACTCAACTGTACTAACAGATATACTCGATACTTCTCTGCGGGTTAAGTATCCTCGTGCTATATTTACATGGTGATAAACTAATTTACCGAATGTCCAAGCTAGACAAATTGTAAAGAAAAGTTGTCGTAATAAAAAAAAAAGTTTTACTTCTAGTTGGATTCCTTTGTTTAATATTTAAATGATATCCATCTTCTCCTTCCAAAAATATCAACTTACTGCAGTGCAATGTAAGAAAGAGGATTGTCTTGAATTATTTGTATCGTATTATCTCTGCGTTGTATGCGAATATCTCGACGTTCTCATGGGTCACCAGCCATAACAACTAAAACTTCATTAATAGTTGGAATAATTTTAAATAAATACAATTGAAAAAATTTGTTATGAAATCAATTAGCTACACAAATAAATTCGTAGGTTAAGGTGGTTGTTAATCAACGCACGTGTAAATTTGATAGAAAATTATATAAAATACTTACTTTAATTCCGCACTAAATTTGCAAAATGTATAGTTTTTTATGCACACTTCAAAACTCTTCAAACACTAGTTAGATCTGAATGTAATATTTTAATTACCACACGATTTTTTGTAACACAATAATAACACGAAGTTACAAAATATTTTCCTGAATGTGATCGCAGCACTAACTGTCGGGACAAACTGGAATCGAATAACTTCGATTATCGACTTGAATATTCTCTATAACTCGAATATCGACTAACTTCAACCAATAAAATTTTCGTATAACAATTTATAAATAAAAAATAAATTAAATTAACAATTTAAATTGGACCGAATTGTAAATCTAAACCATTTTCGAATCCACCTAAAGACACACAAAAAATTTCATTAAAATCGGTCCAGCCGTCTAGGAGGAGTTCAGTGACATATACACACACAGAAGAATTAGGTTGTTCTATAAGTTTTTCGGTTCGATAAGAAAAACACAATTTTATGGTTTGAAATACACTTTATTATTCAGTATAGTCTCCCTGAACATCAATACACTTGTTCCAACGAGATTCCAATTTATGAATTCCATCCCTAAAGTGAGGATCTGGAAGGACTGCAAAATACGCTTCCACAGCTGTTATGACCTCATCATTTGATGAAAAACGCTTTCCACGCATCATTTTTTTTTAAGTCTGGAAACAAATGGAAGTCGCTTGGGGCCAAATCTTGTGAATACGGTGGATGCTCCAACAATTCGAACTTTAATTCATGGATTTTAGCCATTGCCAAAATGCTTTTGTGACACGGTGCATTGCCCTAATAAAAAATGATTTTTTCTTCTGCAAACCGAGTCTTTTTTCACGAATTTTTTCCTTCAGCTGGTCTAAAAGGTTACAATAATATTCAGAATTTATTGTTTTACCAGTTTGCAAGTAATCCACAAACAAAATTCCTTTCGCATCTCAAAAAACTGATGCTAACACCTTCTTGGCCAATTTCTGGACACGAACTCGTTTCGGAGCTGAAGAACCAGGTTCACACCACTCTTTAGTCTCTTGTTTTGATTCAAAATCATAGTGATAGACCTAAGTCTCATCTATAGTGATTAATCGACGCACAGAATCCACTTTATCCTTTCGAAAACGCTCTAAAAGTTGCTGAGAAAGTCGCATTTGAATGTGTTTTTGTTCCATTGTTAGCGAATGCGGAACCCATTGTGCACACAACTTTCTGAAACCCAATACTTGAGTCAAAATATTGCTTATACTGCCTAATGAGATGCCTAGATCTCTTTCAGTCACTCGATGATTTTCCAATGCAATATCCTGTATTTTTTCTACGATTTCCGGTGTTGTTGCTGTTTTTGGACGTCCTTGATGTAGATCGTCTGTAAGACTTATACGATCACGTTTAAATTCAGCAACCTATCTTTCTACTGTACTAATTGAAGGCGAAGAGTCCTTATACACTTTCAATATTCGGGCATAAATTTCCTTTGCTTTTAAACCTTCAAAAAAAAAAATTCGTTCACTGCACGATACTTGTTTTTTTCAATTGTAAATTGAATCGTCGATACTAAATGGCTTGCAAACAAAGAATGAATTAACAGGTTAAAATGAAACTTCACATGTGTTCATATGAGGAGTGTACCAACAAAACAAAACAAAATTTAGGCTAGTAGCAACGCCCTCTCTTATCGAACCGAAAAAATTATTGAACAACCTAGTATATATAAAGATTTCTAGAATGAGTAAAGATTATTTTTTCCAAAGTTTAGTTGTAAGAAATATTGTCCTTTATTTTCATGTTATTAAGAAATAAAAGAATATATGAGTATTTATGCTTTCGTGCTTTTAACGTAAGTGATCGTAAAAACGTCGATTATAGTATCTGTTGCTACCCGCTATTGTGCGAAGTAAGGATTTCAAAAAGTAGCGTGTGTGACTTTCCGCCACGATAATTCCATTTGTTTCCTTTTAATTGTCCTCTCCTTTTTCAACAAATGGACTTCGAATAAAAGGCACCCCTCTTTCTCTTCGACTTCGATAGTCGCTCAAGCGTTAACAAAAAATATCATGTGTGCAGATCACACGTGTTAGAAGTGAAACCTTATTAAAATCAAGCCTCGAGAGAATGAGTCATATACAGAGTATCAGAAATAAAATAATTGCAGGACTTATTTATTATAATATAAATATTATATATAACAAAGGGAACCGGTATGATAAGTGGGTGGAATAGCCGATACAAACTACTTTTCCAAATTCAAGCAATAAAAATCGAATGCTGAATGCGATAGTTATAGATAGACACCACAATCGTAGAATGTCTATCAAAGGAAATATAATTTGTCGGAAACTAAGTAAATATAAATTATCCTTTTTGTAAAACTCAGGTATAAAATTTTATTTGTTAGGATGGTTTTCGATTTTTCACTTTCATCTACATTTCTGCGATGTCTAACAAATATTTTAGGAATGACGAAAGAAGGACGATACGAGAACATATGGAAAATACTGTTGGACTGATAGAAGGTTCTGGTACAAATGCAATGAGAGATCTAATAGAGATATTTTCGAGAAATACTTTTTCAACTCCATAGCCTGCCACACTTCTCTTTAGATCCTAATTATTTATAACATATCTCATCTTTAATCTTTATACCAAAAACTTATCTTCTCTAAATACTCTTGTCTAAATAAAGATCTGAACCACAAAAAATCCAAATAACGCATTGAATCGTATCGCCTTTTAGCTTATGAATCTGTGTAAACAACGAGTCTTAAATTTGAGCCTCGTAGTAAAATCCCCCGATACATGCTGAGTGTTTAGAGTATTGAAAATGTTTTTATTTCATTAAAAAATTACCATAAATTTCCTCATTACGTAATTATTATAATTATTAATATTATTTTTTTAAATGCCTGGGTTAATAAATGTCTTTGGATATTTTTTATAAAAACATATAAAAATCAAATTCAATAGAAATAATTTGATCTTTATGAATCACATATATTTTATGAAGAAGCAAAATAAAAATGTGATAGTAATTTACTTGCTTTTGAATAGAGTTTGTTAGCTACTTCTAATATGTTCTACAGTGTTGTCTTATTCTTTTTCTCTGATGTATTTTGTAGCTTAGTAGCCAGGAGTGGGCACTACAAAGCAGCCCACAAAGAGGAGACCGATCATAGGAAAAACTGTATATCTTATCTATCTGTTTGTCTCTCTTTCGTTGCGTTTCGTTGCATTTTTTGTTCCAGCATTTTATCCGTTTTCAAATCACCCTAATTTTAAAGAAGTTTTTACTTTAAAAAGTAGGATAAACCTGAAGAAGTTGTAATTTTATTTGTGTGAGAAAATTAAAATGAGCAAGTACATAATATAGGTACTATTATACTCTATTGTATAATGTAATAAATACATACTATAGGTACTACAAATACATACTAATTCAGCTACAAATGTATTGGTCATAAGTCTCAATAACCGTTGCTTCGATGAGATAATTTCAATGATACTTATCACCAAAGGTGAACATAATGAATAAACCTGTTTTTACGCTAACTTTATCTCGAGAACGCTAGCTGAACAATAGTTGTATTTGAGTTTTAAATTGCTGCTGAACACCGATATAAATAATGCAAATAAAAATAATCGTTTTTGGATTCTTTGTATGTATGGGAGCATATAACTAGAGCCAGCTGGTACAATAAGCAACGTCCGTTTCTAATATAATAAGACCGCGTAAAATACTAAATTATGAAAGCTGATATAAG
This sequence comes from Polistes dominula, assembly GCF_001465965.1. The sequence continues at coordinate 48,186 of NW_015149207.1, read as the reverse complement.
CATTCCAAGGAAACTTATTTTATTCAGATTTTAAAATCAACTACAAATCAGATACCCAGAAAACGAGAAAATATACGTGAACAGTAAAAACGCATAAAAATTCAATGTAATACGATTTTCCTTGTTTATGAGCTTTACTGGCAAATGTTTTAGCTCCCTGGTGATAAATCGAGTTAAGGAAAGCCGGCAGGGCTTTCAATTTTCAAACATCACATTACTTATCAAAAAATGGAAAGTAAAAGAAGATGAGTAGCTGTTGAGAAATACGGAAAAAGAGCTGGAGTAAATAAGAGAACTAATAAACGCATAAAGACAATGCGAAAGTGATATGTTATCGTAAAGTAGTATTAATGTTGTGAACTGAATTTATGTACAATAGGTATATGAAATGTTATTGTAAGGATATATACAATGAAACTTTACACAATTTTTATGTAAATATTTTCTATGTACAATATCTTTTTATATTTACTATCTAAAAGTGACAATTTAGACAAATACAATCTAAGACAAAAGGTTATTCAAAATACATAATTCTTTTGTTTACGAAAGATGTTCCCGATTATATGATGTCTCATTCTCAGGATTACAAAACACGTAGTACCGCTGCTTGCGCTGCGATGTCACCACAATTTCAGAGTAATAATTCAGATTTGTGCTCGATAGCATCACATCATCAGAGTAAAAAACACACAGAGAGAGAAAAAAACTAAATAGAAAAAAAAAAAAAAAAGAAGAAGAGTGATTAAAAGACGGGAAGAAAAGTGATTAAGAAACGGAGAAGATGTCCAAAAATAAAAAGAATAGAGAACGAGTAGAAAGAGAAGAGAGAATGTGGAAAAAAATAAAATAATTGGAGGAAGCTTTTCGTGGCGTCAAGAATAGCGTAGCGCCATTACAGGATTTAACACAATCGTCTGGTAAGTTTGGTTTTTTGTTCCGTGTAAATTTTGAATGTATGTTCAAAAAATGAAAATGCGCCCACACGAGGGGTGGGACATATTGTTCTAAAAAATGGCAATACGCTACACGAGTGGTGAAACATATTGTTCTAAGAATGGCAAAGGGCCTACAAAAGTGGTGGGACATATTGTTCTAAAAACTGACAAGGCGCCCACACGAGTGGTGGGACATATTAAAAAAAAAATGGCAGTGCGCATACACGAGTGTTGGGACATATTGTTTTACAAGATTGGGTTAGTGCGTGTACGAGAGGCGCGTCATAACTGTTAGTTGCTTTTGCTTATAGGAACTACAAACAGGATAGAAGAGTCGACCAGCAAGGACACTTTCTTACCGACGGAAAGAGAGCAGTTAGTAAACTTATCGCTAGGGGCGTCGACAACTGAAACGCTACCTGTTAACAAATTCACCTCAAGACTCCGAGTCTACCCATGACTCCAAAACGCCTGAAAAGGTAAGGGAGTCTGAAGAAAAGGAAAACCTTTCGAAGAAAAATAGTAAGAAATTAGAGGTGGAAATTTTCGAAATTTTAGGTTAAGATCCTTAAGCAGACGATTCACTAGTTAGGATATATGTCTGACATACAAAATATGTCTATAAAATTTGATTCTTATATGTTTTTATAAAAAATATCTAAAGACATGTACTGACCTATGCATATAAGAAAATTATATTAATTATTGTGAAATTTGCGTATTTAAGAAACTTATACTAATTTTTCAATAAAATGAAAACATTTTTAAGATGTTGAACGCCCAGCGTGAATCAGAGGAGCTTACCACACAGCTGAAATCTGAGACTCGTAGTGTACACAGTTCGATAAGCTGAGAGAGCGATACGATTCAATGCAATTTTTAGATTTTTCGTTGTTCAGATCTTTATTTAGACGAGAGTATTTAGAAATATAAGTTTGTGGTCCAAAGAATAAAGATGAGATATGTTATAAATAATAAGGGTCTTGAAGTGTGGCAGGCTATAGAGTTGAAAAAACATTTCTAAAAAATATCTCTAGTAGATCTCTCATTGCATTTTACCAGAACCTTCGTTCAGTCCAGCAGTATTTTCCATATGTTTTTCGTAACGTCTTTATTTCGTCTATCCTAAAATATTGTTAGCAGCGCAAGAATGTATGATGAATGGGAAATTCAAAATCATACTAACAAAAAAATTTTATACCTTAGTTTCAAAAAAAGATTTATTTATATTTACTTAGTTTCTGACGAATTATATTTCCTTTGATAAACATCCTACCATTTTGGTGTCTATTTATAACTATCGCATTCAGCATTCTATTTTTATTGCGTGAATTTGGAAAAGTTTACATTTTATAAGCTATTGCACCCAGAGACCATACCGGTGACCTATTATATATGGCAATAATATTATAATAAATAAATCCTAAAATTATCTTACTTTTGAAACTGTGAATTCGTCTCATTCTCTCGAAACTTCGATTTTTGAAGGTTTCACTTCTAATACGTGTGATCTGTATACACGTTTTTTTTAAAGTACCTGTATTCGCCTAAACAGCCAGTATTAAATAGTAGATATAAAAATTTAGAATTGCACGTTGAAAAGTAGAGGTTCATTTAAAAAAGAGATAAATGAGCTAGTAAGATCGAGAAACTCTTAGAGAGACGAAAAAAATTCAATTAAAAAAATAATACTTGATAAAGGGTAAATAGAAACTTATATTAAGCAAATAATAACAAAAACTAATGTTATTATAGTATTAAAAAATAATGAAGAAAACATCTAAAATAAACTCATCAGATGAAAATAAAAAATTGATGTTTGCACTTTATTATTGAAAGATTCTTTGAAGCTTTATGTTTGTATATAATTTTAAAACAATTCCATAATTTTTAATATTTGTAGTATTTAAAGTATTTACATTTTTATCAAGAAAGAATAATATTTATAATATTTTTTAAATAAAATATAGTTTTCTTATAAAGATATTCTGAAAATCTTAGAAGATAATATTTCAACAAACAAAGATAACAAAGAAAAAAAACAAAGTAAGGTAAAGAACACATGGTAAATAATTTACAGCTTTTTACATATTTCTATTATTTTAAATAAATCAACGTTTTCTTTAAAGATGTTGTTTGAATGGAAAAACTATTTGTTTTACCTAAAAACTAAAGTCACCTTATTAAATGATGATGCCGAAGAACCATTTTTTTAATTCCTCGTCGAGAACCATCAGAATCTTCTAAAACTTTATTTATTCTATATTTCAGTATGGCTAATTGTCCAGTAAGATGAAAACCGGTAGAAGCTAATAAACAATCAGTTCCAATGTATCCGGAAACAACCATGGTAATACGAAAAAATTCATATATGCAACCAAAAGCATAACTCTTGATACCGTCTGGCTTTAATAACGGTTTTATTTTATAAGGTAATTTATACTCCAAGGAAGAGTTACCCTTAACTGAAAAATAATAATTAATATAAATAATAAGTTTTTAAAAAAATTTTTAAAACTTACTAGTTGTTTGAAAACAATAAAAAATAAATATTAAATCAATATTTTACAAATTTACCATGTATAGGTTCACAAATATTTGATCGCAAAACTGCAATGACATAATCTACACTTATAAAAATGATAAAGTTAAATATAGAATTATAAGAAAAGGTTTTTACAAAATTTTCAACGAGGTTTGTCTATCTAACCCTTGTCTATAAACCCTTTAACAGGTGTTTAATGATAAAACGCACAGTGTTTTTTAATCCCAAAAACGTGCCAAACTCTTGATGAAAAGTTCTTTTTGGGAATATTCAATTACAGAAATATTTTTATTAAGATTCTTAGAATCTTTAAACTCCATTTTTCACGGATAAGTTTTTATGCACATTTGTAAATTATTTGTAAAAATACAAGCTTTTTCTAAAATTGTAAAGAAAGTTAAATGCAACTATAGATACAGTGAATACATCCTAATATACAGCGGAAAAGAAAAAAATTAAAGAGATACATCAGGAGGGGGCATATTGATGAATAAAAGGTACGAAAACACCATATTAGACATTAAATACATCAGTGACAGAATACTACAAGTAATCCTAAAACTCCAAAAGAGGAAATCGACACATATAAAAAGTGTGTATGCTCCAGATATCGTCAAATAACAGAAGAAGAATGTCGAGTTTTACGAAATGCTACTAGGGTATCTAGACAACATGCCTAGACAAGAAGAGACTGTAATAGTTGATGATTTCAAAGCAAGTATAGGCAACAAGATTATCAATGGTATAAAAGTTCATTTTAACGAGAACACCATTAAGAAGAATGGGGATAGATTTACTAATTTTTAAACAATGAACAAAATACGTACTAATAACATTCATAATTCTCATAAACGATAACATAAATTCAGGTATGAAAACACCAAAGAAGAGAAATTAATAAAAGACTACATAGGGTGAAGGCACCAATCGTTGACCATGTGCCAAAAATTGATCATTTTCCATTAAAACGTGAAAAATGAACTTTCTTTAAGTATTAATCTTTCAAAACAAATGTGGTAGATGAGCTATTTCATTTGTCGATGCGATGATATTATACGGTTGCTTTGATACGATTGTTTATCATATCTACGAACGATTAATATATCGGTAACGACAGTCATATTCTTTCAGACTGTCACTTTCTTAACACTTTCGTTAAGAAGACGTAAGTAATTGACGATAAGTAATTTCTTAGCTTTTGACTCTTTATGCCTGAAATTTTCACTATTCGAATAGCTATTAAATTTCTTATTCATTAAACACATTGTTTTTTACATTCCAAGATCAAAAACGTAATTTACCGGGGTCAACTACCGAATCGTATTATTTGATATTTTCTAGAAGTTGACACACATTGGGAAGAAGAGGAATATTGAACAAGAATAAATGGTTTAGCGTTAAAAAAGATTTTAATGAACATGCAATATTTTTATAGGAAGGCGAATATTTTACTGGAAAAACCCTTTTTGTTACTGATACTAGAGCTACTATATCTTCTATGCAAAAGCATGGGCGATTGTGAAAATGGCCAGAAACTCCTGAAGTATTACATTACAAATGGGAAAATATACTTTGTATGGGCCTTAATTTCTCGATTAGGAGTCCTCTGGCAATTTCGTATATGCTATGATGTGGAGAATAAAGGGTTAGGTTTAGGTGTAATACACGTGATTAAGCCAAACCAAGATGCAATGCTTTATTGGCTCGTTAGGGAAAAGCCTTGCGAAATAAAAACCCTGGATGATATTAGATTATAACAATGAGAATCCACCACGTGGCGTTCCCACGCGGGAAATTACCGTTAACATGAAATGAATATAAAGGAAAGATCTCATCTTTCGTTACGACTTAAACTCCCTTGACTTAACTATCTCAACTTAACTCCTTTGACTTAGCACTTTGCTTTCTCGTTTCGACTTGGATGTATATTTACAGGCGTCCAGTGGTGAAATAGTAAGAATGTCCTTTTGTACTCGCCCAGCAGGGCGCATACGCTAGGGATGTGAGAAGTGGGGATGCGAGAGGTGAGGGTAACTATAGGAGCGCTTCGATATTCGCCTGTAGTTTTCGATACTCCTAACGAGTATCGATCAAGAATATTATATTAATCGATAGAATCGCACGCGCGCGATTTTCGAATACCGCTAATTACCGTACGATCATTTCGGATCGTACATACTTTTTCATATTAATGAGACTAACAAAACGAGTAAAACGCTATATATTTACTTTATACCTAAATTAAATGTGATATAGAATTATATTAGGACCTCGAATAAGTTCTCGCTGTTTTTTTTACAAAATAAAAACTTTATTTAAAATATAAGGCACAAAAACACTTTATTGAAAGTATTGTCCATCGTTAAAGACAACTTTCTCCCATCTTTCTGGCAGTATATGAGTTCCGCGTTGGAAAAACGACATGTCTTTTAAGGCTATCCAAGAATCGACCCATTTTTTAGCTTCTTCGTAAGAATGAAAAGGCTGGTCAGCTAAGCCATGTGCTATCGAACGGAATAGATGAAAATTAGAAGGGGTTATGTCAGGTGAATACGGCGGGTGGGATAGAATTTCCCATTGAAGCGTTTCCAGATAGGTTTTCACTGGTTTCGCAGCATGAAGCCGGGTGTTGTCATGTAACAAAATCACTTTGTCGTGTCTGTTCTCGTATAGCGGCCGTTTATCTTTTAGGGCTCGACTCAAAAGCATCAATTGAAGTCGATAGCGATCTCCCGTAATAGTCTCATTCGGTTTAAGCAGCTCATAATAAATTACACCCTGCTGATCCCACCAAATATAGAAAGGAAGCTTCGAACCATGGATATTTGGTTTGGCGGACGATGTTGATGCATGGCCAGGCTTACCCCATGATTTTCTACGCTTTGGATTATCATAGTGTATCCATTTTTCATAGCCAGTCACGATACGGTGCAAAAAACCTTTTTTTTCTGCCGTTGAAGCAGAAGTTTACACATGACAAAACGCCGTACGATGTCTCTTAGCTTCAATTCATATGGCACCCAATGTCCTTGCTTCTGGATCATTCCTAACATTTTTAAACGTTTTGAAACAGGTAACTTATCAACTTGTAATGTTTTTCCAAGTTCTGCTAGCGTCTGAGATCGGTTTTCATCGAGTAATTCCTCCAATTCTCTGTCTTGAAATTTTTTTGGTGCGCCAGAACGTTCTTTATCCTCAAGTTCGAAATCATTATTTTTAAAATTATTTCCAAACCAGTCTCTGCATGTCGTATCCGACAGAGCATTGTTACCATAAGTCTCAACAAGAATTGTATGTGCTTCAGCTGCCGATTTCTTTTGAATAAAGTAGTGCAATAATATTCCCCGCTAATACACTTTAGTTGGCACAAAAGTAGACATTTTTAAAACTAATAAAAAATTACTTTGTTTACACTAAAGTGAACTATCATACACTGAAATTTCAGGTTAGATACAGTACTTAGAAAAAGCTATAGAATTTTAAAAACCAATATTCAGGTGCTTCGTTGATCTCCAGCAAGCATTTGACATAGTTAAGTTAGAAACCGTACTATAGCTCTTGAGAGTCAAAGAAGTAAACCGCAAGATCATGCAGACAATAAAAGAACCTATTACCACAAACGCAACATAGGTAGGAACAGGTAATTTGACGACGAAAAAGATTCCAATAACGAGCGGAATCAGACACAGAGACAGTCTAAGTCCGATTCTTTTCAACCTGATAATGGATAAAATAATCAAGGAGATAAAACAACTGGAAAAGAAGTAAAGCGAGGAAAGAAAAATATAAATATATTATGTTACGCTGACGATGCAATCATCATTTTGGACGATAAAGATGATCAAGAAAGGATGTTTTATAGATTTAATAAAACCTCAGGAAAGCCTAATATGACTATTCTGGTATAAAAGATCGGATAACTCACCATCTTAAAAGAGCACGAGCGATTCAAGTTAGCTGTATACAATAAAAGTATCAACAAATTTATGCTATTTAAATACCTAAGAGTGACCATTACGGGCGATGGAAATCTAGAAAAGCAGGTAAGAGACCAAACAACTAAAGCCTTTATAATCTGTTTATATCTTAGAAATATTATATAAAGAAAAAAACATATGAGCATTAAGATTAAGATACAAATACAAAAAACTTGCTTTAAACGGATAATAACAAATGCAGCAGAAACAAGGGCAGAGTCCATGGTAAGAAAGCATATCCTGAGAACTACAGAAATGAAGACGCTACGAGCTATAACAGTTAACTTACCAAGAGACAGTAGAAGAAACAAAGAAATAAGAAAAGAATGTGAGATCCAAAACTTTTTAAAGTGGATAAGAAGAAGAAGAAGAGAATAACGAGATCATGTGAATAAGATTGACGATAAAAGACTTTTGACAAAAAGTTTATTTGAAAAGAAAATGGGAAAAATAGGAAAAATAGGAATAATGAGTCCAGCAGGATGATGACCGAAACGATGTCATAAAAACTGTATATGATGGCGATGACGATGATATTGATGATGATGATGTAGTAAGGGAAGAAGGAAGTAGTATAGAAAATGGCACACAAATTTACCTAATAATAATTATTTTTTTAGTCTCCTTTTTTCAAAAATTAGCTTACTAATGCAAATAATTTAGATCAATTAAGATCGTCTAGGCATTCTATAGCATGAATAGACAATCTATACAATGTTTAGAACTTATAAATTAACTCTAAAATATTCATTATAAATTTTTAAAAATTTGAAAATGATTCTCTTTTGATGAAATAAGTGTCAAAAGCTAGTATTATTCGAAAAAGCGGACAATCCATTTTACTGTTCTGTTCTACTATTCTTCACTTAATCACATTAAAACGTATGTTTACAAATATTTATATATTAAAATTATTTTTAATTTTTTGATAGGAATAAAAAAGTTTTAAATAACTTAAAAAAAATGAAGGTGAGAAAAATATTAAGAATTGTTATATTACCACTTAATATACTCGGTACGACTGTCTTAAAATAATATAAGAGAAGTATGAAAGTCATCGATGGAAACGCTGTCATTATAAATCGATATGAATTTTTGTTATATTTAAGAAAAATTAATCGTTCTTCTTCACTTTTATAATTTTCAACGATGTAATCTGCTTCAGTCTCCTTCAAAAATTGTGACAGAGATCGACTCTTCATTCGACACATGCTAAGTTTTGTCAGTGTCATTACCATTAGCAAATTCTCCATAATATTAGTAAGCACATAACGAAAATTGGTAATATAATCGATTAAATCCAGAAGTCCTAAGAAACTGTAAAGACATCCATATAAGAAAAAGAGTAGGAATAATGAGTCACGAATTTCCAATGGCCAAATTCCAGAAAAGTAGAGCAATCGTCTACTCCACGTAATTGCTTTCACAGTATTCGAGAAATCTATAACCTTGAAAAGAAAATAACAATAAAAGTGATAATGCATAATTAAATATTATTGTACATAGCAGTAGACAAAGAATGTTATATTTTTTTAAAGTTAACTCTAGGCTAAAGGCTCAATATTTCAAGTATCTTAATTGATATATTTTTAAGCAGTATCGTTTTGAATCATTTATAACTATGTTTCCTTGAAATATTAGAACACATCCTTAAGTTTTAGGAACACATTTTTTTATTGTTTTAATTCAGGCATGTCAAACACGCGGAACGCCCATATTTAGGTAACATCCCGCTCAGACTTTTTAAAATTATTTAAAAAAATATCATGCATGCAGATCACACATGTTAGAAGTGAAACCTTAAAAAAAAAGCTTCGAGACAATGAAACAAATGCACAGTATCAGAAGTAGGGTAATTTAAAGTTTATTTATTATAATACTTCTACCACATATAACAAAGGGACCAGGTATGATCTTTCGGTGGGGGTAGATGATAAAAACTACACTTTTCCAAACTGTAGCTATAAAAATGGAATGCTGAATGTGATAACCATAGATAGATACCAAAATCGTTGGATATTTATCGAGGAAAATAAAACCCGTCGTAAACTAAACAAATATAATGTACGATCCGAAAGGATCGTACGGTAATTAGCGGTATTCGAAATTCGCGCGCGTCCGCCCTCACACTACTACGTCACCGATCTCATTATCCGAAAACTCCATGAACAAAACTTTCACGCCGGTATACAGACTACCCTCTATGCCCTTCGACAACGTTTTTGGCTCCTCGACGGCAAGAATCAGGTGCGAAGAATCGTACGTCATTGCGTACGTTGCATCCGATTCCGTGCATCCGGCATCCAGTATAAAATGGGGAGCTTACCAAGCTCGCGTAGTAAGAAAACTAAGGTACAAGAACAGTTAATGACGTTAAAGATGTTATTTAACCGTTTAAGGCGGATTTATGAAAAATGCAATGAAAATTGTCAACTTCAAGGCATGGAATATACACACATTGAAAGTTTAATACC
>NW_015149207.1:6465-19573 GCF_001465965.1 Polistes dominula | reverse complement strand
GTTCCCTAGCCTTCTAGTAACTTAGATGGCGCGACCATCGGTCGTACCGCTACAGCATACTCAAGCCTAGCGACATCTGTTAGAAAAACCGGTAATGACTTTTCGGTACACCTGATATAATCGACTCTTTCCATTGTTCTATACTAGCATAACAACTGCTAGTCTCGGGAAAGGAAAATTGATTTGTTAATGGTCTCTGGAGTGGGTGGGTCCTGGTCACCACGACACAGAGCGTCCTGAGGTTGCGAGAGGATTGAGGAAGTGCCTCTTTGTCTTACATATGGACGGAGGTTAACTGTGAATAAATTGAATAAGCAGTCGCGGACAGCCGATTGGAATTGGCCCTCCTGTTCGGGGATTGGGCGTAGGCTTAATTAGCCCACAACGTAAAAAAATTTTATCAAGAAACAAGTAAGACCGCCATGAATTCTACAAGGGTAAAATTTTTCGAAGGTAAACTAGTCTCCCGTTCGAATCTTCGGGTGGGGACTGCCTTGGGGAATTCGTGTCAGGTAATGCCGGTAAAGTAAATAATGCATTAAAAGCAGAATACAGTGCTACCTACCTTAAATACTGGGATTCGCAAGTTAAGTTAATTATTCGTAAAAAAATAAACTTCTTCTTCTTTAAAATAAAAAAATAAAATAAATAAAATTTTTCGGCATAAATATTTACAATGTATTAATTCTATAGAAATTGCTCGCAAAGATGAAAATATCATAAGACAAAGTAAACTAAACACAAAAGACACCTCTTCAGTTAACAATAAATATATTGTATATTGTATATACTCAATCTAATAGGCTCTTTTTTCAAATTAGTAAACGTCCCGTGTAAATTGGATGCTGACACTTCTTTGAAGAGGATAGTCGATACCATAATTAATATATACGATCGGAAGCAATCGTAGACTACAAAATAATATTCAAACTGCGCGCCTAATTGAATTCAGTCCTATTGATAGGAGCGAAGGCGTTAACGTTTTACTTCCATCTCTCTTACTCCCCTCTACATGCGGGGATACGACGCCCTCCGAGGCCCTTTAGGTAGGTCTTTCGTCCTAGTCTTCCGCTGAACGACTAAGATGATGCACTTTAGCAACGAAAGAACAACGAACAACAGATAAAAAGAAGGATAAGGAAGGAAAATGTACCGGCAATCGACAGACTTCCCCAACGGTTATCATTGCGATATGAGCGAGCAGACGAGAGAAGTAGTAAGCGAATTCCTTTGCACTTTCTGGACTGCTAAGCTAGACGGGAGCTTACGATAATTACCAGAGGACTACATATTGGAGAAATCTGCGTATACATACAATAGTTTGATAAATAACTTTAGAAAAAATATAAAGGAAAATGTAACTCTATCATTGATAGTGATAATCTAGTGTATAACCCTAAAAAAAAAAAAACGATAAAATAATTTTTACATAGACGTTCTTTCAACATAGCGTATATTTAGTTCTTTACCTAACAAATGTTCATCAGGCTTAGACAATATACCACCTATAACGCTAAAAAATCTCTTTCCAAAAATAGTCGGAAAATACACAATCGTTTTCAATAATTGCTTAAAAAATAAGTATTTCCAAATTGTTGTAAAATAGCAAAAATTATACCCATTGTCAAACAAGGCAAATATCCAATTGAAGTTTTGAGCTATCGACCTATTAGCCGAACTCCAGCTATTAGCAAAGTTTATGAAGCAATTATAAACAATACTTTGAAGTTTTTAACCAAAAAAATAAAATGTCATCCTACATAATCAGTTTAGATTTAATTATAAACATTCTACAACCTATACTCTTAATAAATTTTTAAATGATATCAATCTCTACCCATTCGATAAGAAACTTGTATTGCATGTCTTAGAGACCTTGAAAAATTCTTCAATTTAGTATGAATCAACGGCCTTCTTTTTATTCTTCTTAAACTAAAATACCTCATAGACTTTATTCAATTATTTTGGCATATAACTAGTGATCTTACATTTGTTACCTAGTATGGGGAAAAGTTTTTTTCTTTAAACTCCCAAATCATTGAAGGCCTGATGCAAGGCACGGTCAATACCCCCAAACTATTTACTATATCTACTCATAGCCTCTCTAACTTATTTAATTTAAATAATGACAATAATACTCATTCTCTTTTATTTGCCGACGACCATATTATAATAGTATCTGAGGACGACCCAAAAGTCTTCTGATCAAAAATCACTATGCTAACTAAAAAAACAAACGATTATTATACTCAATGGAATTTACCAGCTAATCTCAAAAAATATGAAGAAATCGTTATGCACATTATATAATATCTCTAAAAGCAAACGAAACGGCATAAAAAATCAAATGGCAATAAAAAAGTTAAATGATGGCACTGCGGAATTTAAATTTCCCCGACAAAAAGTTAAGTACCTTGGAGTAAAAATAAATTATCTTGTCAGACTGAACGAGCACATTGACAAATAATTAAATAAAGCAAAAGATACAATTCGAGGATGTTCAAGAATCTTTTTTAATAGAGCACTTGACAAACGAGCAAAACTAATGTGCAACTTATTACTAATAAGACCCAATTTCTATCCTATGAAGCTCTAGTCTGGTGGAATATAAGTTCTTCCAAAATGGAAAAACTATGTAAGTCTGAAGCTGGCTTTTTGGTGCTCTTTCACATAGTTCGGGGTTCGTTTCACTGTAAGACTTAATATAATCGTTATCAACATTCTTTGGGTTAGCATAATAGTCTTTTGCAAGTTTTTAAATGTTGTTGCCGATACGAGGAATGTTAGCTGTGTTGTGAAGTTGTTTATTGCTGACGTAGCGATTATTTTTATCCTTTTTGTAGAGATAAAGAACAACGTGTTTCGGCTTTTTCCGTTGTGCTTCATCAAAAGAAAAAAGTACAAACGAACTGACGGTTGAAATAAAGAAAGAAGTTGTATGGTCTGCTTTGTAAGGTATGTAAGTTGTGTAGGGCTGCGTGAATTTGGAAAGTTCTTGAACGATATCGATGTTTTGTTTATGGTATCAAACCGGACGTTTCAGAAAATTCGAGAACCGTGTGTGGATAGATTTAAAGGAGCGGTTATTGAGTTATCATGAGTAGTCGCCAGTTGCCAGTCGTCATTAGTGGTTGTTCGTCGCTATTCAGTTGAAAAAGTTCACTTTTCTAATACATATTTTAAATATATTTTATCAGTAGGATTATATTGGGTGTACGTTAACTTCGCACCTTTATACTAAACTCAATCCTACATGTATATACATATATATGCATATATGTTTCTTTCTGTGGCTATCGCATTCGGCATTCTATCTTAATTGATACAATTTGTAAAGTTATACTTTTTGTCAGCTACTCCCCTCCCAAAATCATATCGGTGCCCTTTCATATATATGGTAACAATATTATAATAAATAAATCTTACAATTATCTTACTTTTGATACTGTGCATCCGTTTCATTCTCTCAAAACTTAGTTTTTTGAAGGTTTTACTTCTAACACATGTGATCTGCACACATGTCTTTTTTTTTTTTAATCACTCCCGTTTTAAAGACGTTTTCACTTCAAAAAATAAAAAATAACTTATAACAACAAGAGTATAAAATAAAATTAAATTAAAATTAAAAATATAAATCTTTACTGAACGAGACTCAATCCAGCGATACCGTGTATGTTTAGTCTGTGTTTTTATAATTTACAGAGCAGACAGTTCTTAATTATTGACGAAAGGAACATGTATGTACGAATAATACCAAATCCTCATCTTTTTTTTTTCTTTAAATTGATTGTTCTTGTTGGGAAATGTAAATTGATATTGCACTATCTACTGCGTGAATAAGAAAGTAAACAACGCGGGGACTATCGACTCCCCCCTTCCTAATCTCCTTTTTTAAAAGCAGCGGCAGGAGCGCTTTATGTTTATTTTTATGTTATGTAGTAGTCCTTTGTCCGAATCTACTCTTTAAGCCTCGCACGAGTCATGCAGTGGGCATTGCGCGTTTATATTCTAGTTAAATATAGTTTTAAGTAACTAAGTCAGCTTATCATTTTATCAACCACTTCTAAACTCAACAGTTCTGTTCTGTTGAGTAGTTATTTACTCATTATGTGCAATGTATAGTCCAATTAGAAACCTACAAATATATTATAAAGTTTAAAGAATATTTGAGACCGAGAATAATAAATTTCTCGTTGTCTTAAATGTTATTGTAACTAATAATGTGTTAGGAAAATCATAAAAGAAAATTTTGACTTTTGAAGATAGTAGTAATGATTTAAAGAATTAGAATACAAATTAAAACTGTTCCTAATTTCTGTGTAGCAGACATTACTTTGAAACCTTAAAAATTAAAAACGTCTTCTCGAAAAAAATTTTAACTTTTTAGAAAAACCGTCACAATTGCTTATTCTTTATAATAGTCAACCAAATTCACAATAAATGATTATTGCAACAAACGTAAGATGTATCAGCAAACTGTTATATGTATACAAGACAAAAGCAATGATAACTTCGTACTTCTCTGTTTTTTTCCATTATACACGCTTAAAGGTTGCTGACAGACTGTTCATCGGGACAAAATCCACTTACGATGTAAGCTACGTCTGAAAGAAGTCAGAACGAATTAATTTAATGTTTTATATGAAGAAAGAAAAAAAATGTGAAACAGTTTTTGAACCTGTTTTAATTTGTCTGCTATATGGACAAAAAATTGTGTATGTCGTTAGCGAATGAAGTTGACTCAGCAAATATCGATTACATTGAGCGAACAGTCTTATGCATAAGTCATTTCTATCTACCTTTTTCTTTCATTAAAATATACACTTTTTTGAGTTCTGTATCTGCAGAAAGTTTTTATGTATATACTTCATGAATTTTTTTCGAGCAAAAAAGTAGCAACAATATTCTAACGGCAGAAAAAAATAGAGCGTTATCTCATTTTTTAACAAGTATAACTCTACTTTTTTAAGGCCATTTTGTTTTCTTTTATAATTAAGCTCTTAATAATCAATAAAATATACATTACCCAGCTCGTTTGTTTTTTTATAAGTGAATAAGTTTACCTTAAATATTTTCTCATCGTACTAAACCTTATCAATCCATAAACCCTTCTTACACCCTAACCTAATACCTAACCTTAATATTATCACAATTTGTCTTCTTTTTATGTTATTATGAAATATAAAGATACTTCTCATTTACAAATAATTTAAAAACTTTTACATGTAGAATTGTTGTATTAACTGTTGTTAAAAAAATTTTTAAATAATTTTTAATTATTATTTATTATTTATATTTTAATAGTTCTTTTCCTATTATCACTTGATTATTATTATTACAAATCCGCTCCTTCTCAAATAGCAATTCTAATAAAAAGAGGTTAAAAAAAGTGGATATAACTTCAGTACTATAAAATCTATTATATAAATAAATACACGTCAGATCTCGACCAATGGAAAAAGTCAATAATTTAAATATTTTAACTCATGTGCACTAGCAATTTTCAATTACGTTACTTTTAATAAATTTTTTCATTGGTGAAATAATACGCTACTTTTTTTTTTTAATTTTCTCAATGGTTAATTTCACGACATCACTTAATGAATCTTCTGTGTTGTGAAAATTCATCGACATGCGCATATACATCGGAAAACTAGTCCGTGAGTTCGTGACATTCCGATAGAAGTTACTTTCAAGTGTAGATACAATTTTCTCAACGTTTACTGTAATTTATTTTTTTTAAATCTACACAATTCAGTGTCCTTTTACGACATTCTCAGTATAAATTAAATAGTTATTAAAGTAATTCTATTGATACTAAATAAACTAACTAATTCATTTTAACTCTTATATTCATATTTATACTTTTTATTTTAACCTACCTAAATTATCTATCCATCAGTATTTCTCGTTCCTTCTCAAGATTTTTTTGTCCTTCGAAGAGGATTATGTGGTAATTTGGGTCAATTAAAATTCAAAAATATCAATTTGTTTTCATCTCAGTGGGTCTAATTAAGTTAATGAAATCTCGTAGTGAGTTAAGCTTATATCACCAACACATTGCTGAGTACTCAGAAAATGGTACTGCACTAGTACAGTGAAATTTAAAGGACCTTTAGCCAGAATTAAATTATCGTGTAAGTAATTTCCCTGCAAAGTTGATATTCAATTCTGTATACGTCGGTAAGGAATCAAGCTATAAGTATAAGAAATTCTCAACAAGACAATTTTTAATTAAAATATTGCCAATATTACATTTCGAATGAATTTTTAACTGCAAAAAAGCAAGTTTAATTTTATTGCCTCAGTTTCTACTGACGTTAAAATAGAGTTCATCTCTGGAGCAAATATTTAATCAACATATTCTACACTCAAAATGTTCTCTGAAAATTAGCAAAAATTTGAAAAGGGTCATGATAAGCTCGCATTATCCAAATGAGACCTTTAAGTAGATCATCAATATCTTAAAAATATCATGTGTGCAAATTACAAACGTTAGAAATGAAACCTTCAAAAAATCAAGCTTCAAGAGATTAAGGCAAATTCACAGTATTAGAAGTAGGCTAATTTAGGATTTATTTATTGTAATATTGTAACCACATATAACAAAGGGACCAGGTATGATCTTTCGGTGGGGGTAGATGATAAAAACTACACTTTTCTAAATTCTAGAAATAATAATTGAATGCTGAATGTGATTGCCAATAGATAGACACAATAATCGTTGGATGTTTATCGAGGAAAATATAATCCGTCATAAACTAAGTAAATATAATATTTCTTTTTTGTGAAACAGGTAGAAAATGTTATTAGTTACGATCGTTTTCAAATTTTCACTTTTATCCCAACTTTTGCGATATCTAACAGATATTTTAGGGATGATGAATTAAAGAAATTAACACGTTGACTGCCATGTCAACCATATACAGGGTGGGACAATATCTTTGTCCAGTTAGAATATTGTTTATAACGTTATCGTTGTTTATAACAGTATGAAAAATTTTATATATGCAACTTACACGGCATGATGAGGGTAATTTTTGGGCTTTGTACGTTTTTTGCGTGGATGGAAAAATAAAGGAGATTTCAAGGTTATCTGCATTTTTTTAAATGAACATTATTTTTTTTTTTTAATGGGATGTGGTGGCAAATGTTGAGACGAGTTCAACGAGCTATTATTAAAAGTCATGCGAGGTCAAATGTGGTAGAAAATAAAGTTTCTTAAATTACAAAAGATGTTCGAAGTGGTGACCGTTAACGCCAATGCAAAGTTGTAATGTTCGTATTGCTGCATCGCGTACATGTTTTATCATTTCTAAACTTAGGCTGTTACATGTTGCAACTGTCACTTGGGGACTTTATTAAAAAATGTACTGTACGATCCGAAAAGGATCGTACGGTGATTAGCGGTATTCGAAATTCGCGCGCATCCACTTCCATCGATTGGGATTCTAGATCGATACTCATTGCGAGCATCGATCAACTGTTAGTAACTATCGAAGCGTTGCTCTAGCAACCCCCACCTCTCGCATCCCCACTTCTCATCGCCCTAGTACGTACGTCCTGCTGTGACCGTACAAAGGGGCATTCTTTCTATTCTTTACCGGACGCCTACGACTACACATCTTGAGAGATTATAGAGGCTTAGGAATTCACAAAGGACAACGAAGAGAATATCCTCATCTTCRAGACTCGTGAAAGTGAGCCTATTCAACATCACAACCCTTAAGGTTGTGATCGCTATATTTGCGGAGTGCGAGAGGTGAGATCTTTCCAATATATATCTATTTCACATCGACGGTATTCTCCCTCGTGGTACGCCACGTGGTGCATTCTTATTGTATAATCAAGTAACATCCAGGGTTTTTATGCCGCAAGGCTTTTCCCTGACGAGCCAATAAAAAAGGCATTGTTTCTTTGGTTGGCTCAACCACGTGTTTTATTTTACACCTTAACCTAACCCTTTATTCTCCACTTCATAGCATAAACAAATTGCCAGAGGACTCTTAATTGAGGAATTTCGGCCATAACATGTACCATTAAACGTTTGCCAAATGATGTGGTTAGAGCACGACAAAGTTGGGGTTGATAAGGGCAATCCGGGTAAAACGTTGTTATACTTTTTATATTGCGCAATATTTATTCGTGTTTCTGGTCGATGCGTATGAAGTCTTATATTCGAATAACATAATTTGCACGCCCTTCTAATTTTTTTTCCAAGAACATTTTTTCGGATAGCAATATTATGATTACCTTGACCTGAGAATTTATTTATATTATCAGTCAATCCTAATAATTTTAAAGCTAATATTTCTTCAAATTTTCTTATATTTATTTTTGTTGTTGTTGCAATCTTGTAAGTGGTTGAGGCATTTACAACTGTAATGTCACTACTAAAAAATATCATCTGTGCAGATCACACGTGTTAGAAGTGGAACCTTTTTAAAACCCAACCTCGAGAGAATAAGTCAAATGCACAGTATCAGGAATAAGATAAGTGCAGGATTTACTTAATATGATATTTTTATCATATATATCAATTGGTACCGGTACGATTTTGGGGTGGGGTTAGCTGATAAAGCTGATAAGAACTGTTACTTTCAAAATTCAAGTAATTAAAATAGAATGCTAAAGATAGAAACAAAAATAGTAGAATGTTTTTCTAAGGAAAGATACCCCGTCCTAACCTAATTAAATATAATATATCCTTTTTTGAAACTAAGGTTGATAGTAGTCTTTGTGTGAATTTAAGATATCTTTATCATGGGTCATCGAGAGAATGAGACGAATGCACAGTTTTAAGAGTAAGATAATTGTAGGAGTTATTTATTATAACATTATTACCATATATAATAAAGGTCACCGGTATGGTCTCTGGGTGGAATAGCTGATAAAAAGTACACTTTTTTCCATTCAAGAAATGAAAATGGAATGCTACATGCGATAGTCGTAGATAGACACCAAAATCGTAGGATGTTTATCGAGGAAAATATAATGTGTCGTAAATTAAGTAAATATAGAATATCCTTTTTTTGAAACTAAGATATGAAATTTTATTTTTTAGGATTGCTTTCAATTTCTCGTTTTCATTTATATTTTTGCGCTGTCTAACAAGCATTTTAGGAAAGACGAAATAAAGATGTTACGAAAAACATATGGAAAATACTGCTAGACTGAACAAAGAATCTGGTAGAAATGCTATGAGAGATCTAATAGAGATCTTTCCGAGAAATGCTTTTCCATCTAAATAGCCTACCACATTCGAGACCCTTTATTATTTATAACGTTTCTTGTCTTTATTCTTTAACCTCAAACTTATCTTTCTAAATACTCTTGTCTAAATAAAGATCTGAACTACGAAAAATCTAAAAAATGCATTGGATCGTATCGCTCTCTCAGCTTATCGAACTGTGTACACTACGAATCTTAAATTTCAGCTCCGTGGTAAGCTCCACCGATTCACGCTGGTCGTTCAACATCTTAGAAATGTTTTTATTTTATTGAAACATTAGTATAAGTTTCTTAAATACACAAATATTACAAATAATAATATAATTTTCTTATATGCGACTTAAAATGTGACAGTAATTTACTTGCTTTTAAATGGAATTTGTCAGCTGTTCCTAATGTATTCTACAATGTTGTCTAATTCTTTTTTTTTTATGTATCTCATAATCATTTTTTTTTTGGTAAATTATTGCAGACAATACAATTATTATATTCTACATATTTCATAATTGTTAATTAAAATTTTTGCGACATTAATAATTTAATATTAATTTTTCAATACAATAGAAACATTTTTAAATAGAGATATAGGATTGAGCCTGCGAGAGAATGAGACAGAATATGTCTATATAGTTTTTCCTATTCTCGGTCTCCTATTTATGCTCTGCTTCGTAGTTGTCGCTCCTGGTTGTATATGTGTGTGTTTGTGTGCAACTGCATACTACGAAGCGTGTACACATATAAAATAATTTCGATACTATACCTGTTTGTAGGTAGGAGCGATAGAAGGGTAGAAAAATAAACAGAGATAAGCACGTAGATATGCGACAAAAGTATAAGGTCCAAACGAAGCAACAGTCGAAATAAAGAAAAAAGATGTTAAGTCTTTCTTTGTAAGTTGTATAAGTGTGTAAGTCTGTGTGAGTCTGGAAGGTTATATATACGTGTCATTTCTTTTCTATTTTTTAAGTGAAAACTTTTTTAGAATAAGGAGTGATTTGAAAAAAATGAAATGCTGGTTCAGGTAACGAACCGGTAGATGGCGAGGCAACAGAGCCTGTTGTGGGAAACTAGGTCAACGGAAAAGGTTGATCTGGAGATTTATGCGATAGTCGTCAATTTAAGTAACAAAAATATATAAATTTATTAACAAGATACAACTAAACTCTTGGACGCCATATATAGGACTAACTTACATTTCGACCGTTACGTTCAACTTGGGTTTAGTTAGTCTAGTACCCGCATAGGGAGGAAGGGCGCCAGTGTGCCGTATCGATACACTAGGCACATATCGCCGCACCTGTATACGAATAGGTATACGGACAGGCAACGGAACAACGGGCCGCTATGCAAGGGCCACGATATTTAGTAAGAAGAGAAATAGAGACAAACATGTAGGATTGAGCCTGCAAAAGAATGAGACACAATATAGCTATTCTATTCTATTTTTTTCTATTTCTATTTTTCTATTTCTATTTTTCTATTTCTATTTTTATATTTCTACTTAAAAATGTTTGTATTTTATTACAAAATTAATATTAAATTCTTTATATCGCAAATATTATAAATAATAATTATTTAATATATAGAATATAATAATTGTATTGTCTGCAATATTTTACAAAAAAAAAAATGATTACAAGATACATCAGAAAAAAAGAATTAGATAACACCGTAGAATATTTTTCTTATACGTATTCAAAGACATGTTTTTTAATTATAATATTTGCGTATTTAGGAAGTTTATACTAATTTTTCAATAAAATATAAAAGTTTTTAAACAGAAGAAACTGGACACGCGAGTGATACAAACAAATAAATCTTAATAGCTATTATATTTCCAATGAGAATACAATAATATAACTTATTTTAAAGATGTAGAAAACAAAATTTTTTTAATTGAAAAAATTGTGAATTAAAACAACAGAAATAAAAAATAGATTTTAAAATCGTTGTGATTCCAAACTAGATGAAACGAAAAAAAAGAACACTATTGTTTCTTTCTTTAACAGCATCTACAGGAATTAGTTGCAACACAAAAAGAAATGCTTGTGTGTGCTAACCCATAATAAAGATAACTCAAATTCAAAGGAAGGGTGAAGAGTGTAAAAGAAAATATTCATCTATCTGAGTTTCAAAAAAAAAAAAAAATATAGTATATTTACTTATTTACTTAATTTACGACGCATTATATTTTCCTCGATAAACATCCTACGATTTTGGTGTCTATCTACGACTATCACATTTAGCATTCCATTTTTATTTCTTGAATTGGAAAAAGTGTACTTTTTATCAGCTATTCCACCCAGAGACCATACCGGTGACCTTTATTATATATGGTAACGATATTATAATAAATAAATCTTACAATTACCTTACTTTTGAAACTGTGGATTCGTCTCATTCTCTCGAAACTTAGATTTTTGAAGGTTTCACTTCTAAAACGTGCGATCTGCACACATGTATTTTTCTAATTTTTTTTCCTATTTCTATTTTTCTATTTTTCTATTTCTATTTAAAAATGTTTCTATTTTATTAAAAATTTATAATAAATTCTTTATTTCGCAAATATTATAATAAATAATTATGAAATACATAGAATATATAATAATTGTATTGTCTGAAATATTAAAAAAAAAAAAAAAGGATTACTAGATACATCAGAGAAAAAAAATTAAAGAACACTGTAGAATACATTAGGAGCAGCTGACAAATTTCATTCAAAAGCATGTAAATTACTGTCACATTTTTATTTTGCCTCTTTATAAAATATATTTGATTCATAAAGACAAAATATGTCTAGAAAATTTGATTTTTATATGTTTTTATAAAAAATATCTAAAGAGATGTACTGACCCATGCATATATGAAAATTATAATATAAATTATGATATTTGCGTATTTAAGAAACTTATAGTAATTTTTGAATAAAATAAAAACATTTTTAAGATGTTGATCGCCCAGTGTGAATCGGTGGAGCTTACCATGGAGCTGAAATCTGAGACTCGTAGTGTACACCGTTCGATAAGCTGAGAGAGCGATACGATTCAATGCATTTTATAGATTTTTCGTTGTTCAGATCTTTATTTAGACGAGAATACTTAGAAAGATAAGTTTGTGGTCCAAAGAATAAGGACGAGATATGTTATAAATAATAAGGGTCTCGAAGTGTGGTAGGCTACAGAGTTAAAAAAACATTTCTAGAGAATATCTTTATTAGATCTTTAATTGCATTTTACCAGAACCTTCGTTCAGTCCAGCAGTATTTTCCATATGTTTTTCGTAACGTCTTTATTTCATCTATCCTCAAATGTTTGTTATATAGCGAAAGAATGTAGATGAAACGGGAAATAGAAAACCATACTAACAAAAAAAATTTTATACCTGAGTTTCAAAAAAAGGATTATTTTTTTTTACCTAATTTCTGACGAATTATATTTCCTTTGATAAACATCCTACCATTTTGGTGATTATTTATAACTATCGCATTCAGCATTCCGTTTTTATTGCTTGAATTGTGAAAAGTGCACTTTTTATCAGCTATTCCACCCAGAGACCATACCGGTGACCTTTATTATATAAAGTAATCCTATCTCTATAAAATTCCCCTGTCACAGTGTTTGTTATTATTATTGTGCGAAACGACTTGACCGATTTATATAAAATTTTTTGTGTATATTCGGTAAGTATGAGAATAGTTTTTCGTATATTTCTTATACCCCTGAGTGATAAGGGTGACCCAACATAATTATTTTTCCTTTAAAAGGATACTAAGAAAAAAGCGAAAAAAAAGACAAATGTTATGTGCCTATATTCAGACAATGTAAAATTATATGATGTGAAGTAAGTGGTGATCTTATGTTACCGCTCATGCGCAGTT
>NW_015149206.1:0-36534 GCF_001465965.1 Polistes dominula | reverse complement strand
TTAAGTGTAAAGAAGTATATTGAAATGAACGGTTAAAATAAAGATGTGGAAATAAAAAGTCAGAAAACTTAACAATGAAAATATTAGGTTAGACTTGAAYATCATGCGTCAAGCTCGTAGTTCAATTTTATGTCAAACGTAGATATAACATATTAATATATATTTTTTTAAATTAAAAAAAAAAAGAAAAGAAACAATTCAATTTATAAAGTATGAGGAAGTAATCATCTATTTTAAAATACATTATTGATTCTAACGTTTATTACATCTATTATGTATTAAGTACAGGATACATAATATGATTTATTATGTATGACAATAAAATAAAAAAAAATTGTAATAAGTTTATAATTTAAAATTAAACAAAATATCAAGAGTAAATCGACCTAGTATGACTCAAATTTAGCTTATTTTCAATTTAATAAAAAAGAAGAAAAAACACAGGAACGTTTTCTCGTAATTTTAAATGTAGAAAAATAATGAATCTCTGATTAGTAAAGAAAATAATGAAATTTAGAAATAAACAGAAGAAGAAGCATTGTGTTTCGTACTCTTATGTGAAAAAATGTGTAAATAAAAACGGAAGAAATTTAAGACGTAGATAACAACAGAGAATAATCGCTATTAGAAGTAAGCATATAGATTATTTTTAGAATAARACAATTTTCTTAAAAGTAAAGCAACAGGAAATGTTGTTCTTTCCTTTGTCCTATTCTGATGGTGTGAGTACAAATCAGGAAAAAGTAAGTGTACAGTGTGTGTGTGCACGTTTGTGGCAGAACCGAAACAAAGCAACATAAAATGCATTGTTATCTGCGATGGAAGGGAGTAGAGATTTTCAAAGAAAGTAAAAGATTAATAAGAAAACGACGAAAAAAAAGTGACAATAAATAATAGAGAAAATAGGAAATTTGTTAGAATTTGATAATGTTAACATATCGGGTGTATATCTCCGTTGTTCAAGTTTCTTTGCCTGTGGGATTRATTATTTAAGGAATTAAATACAAATTGTTTTATTACGCTACCAGGGTTCTCCTAACAAATGCTTAATGAAAAAACAATATCGACATTCCGAGAGCGTAAAAATAAGTCGGACATCACAGTTATTATTCATCGATAGCTTTACATCATATCTTAGAAAATGATTTATTGTTGTACAGTATTTTGTTATTTCAAAAATCACGTAACATCTTTTTTAAAATTAATTATATTTTTAGTCTTTTAATGATAATTTATAATAAGAATTATTTCAGGAAATAAGCAATAATTGTAAAATAGTAGTAAAATGACGCGCATAAAACTGAAGAAAATAAAAGTCAAGGTAAATTATTATTTAAAGATTTGTCGAATGCACTAAATAATGATTTAAATGAAAATGCGTTAGTGATAATAGCGAAACTCTTGAATTTAGTAATGTTATTAGACCTAAAAGAGCACCCAAAAATATGCGGACCATGAAATAACAGAAAGCTGTACGCAATGTGTTAAAAATTAAAGTACAATTTTTACCCCGTTTTTGTAGTGGCTCGCGGACTGGGTCCTCCGGAACACACACTTTTAATTGTCAATAATAAAATAATACTGGTCACGCAGAACATCACGTAGAACAAGTTTTATTACATTATTTTCAGGAGTTCTATTAATCAATTGTTGAGACGTAATATATATTTTTTCTGTTTTGAACAAAAAATACTATATGACAAAAAAAATGGAAAAAAAAAAACACTTTTTATATTTATTTCAAATTAGATAAAATTAGACGAACGTATGTTAACGACTAAATAAATAATGTAAAGTCTGTAATTAATTAAATAGTAGAACAGGAGTATTATATAATAAAATACTACTGTATATGAAAGTAACGAACGACTCACGCGTATTCCTGAAAATTCTATTTTTACAAACAATCTAAAAAGTGCAATTTACTTTTGTCTTTTAATAACTAAATACTGAAACTATCAACAATAAGACATTTTAATTTCTACTTCTACTAAATCAGATAATATTTGGATATTGATAAAATTGCTCGCAAAAGAAAAATAAATAACTAATATTACAGGTATWAMCACTATAAAAATAAAATATATAATTTATTTATCATTATATTTATTGTTAAATTTAAACATATAAATGTACTATCAATAATAAAATATATTTCTACTTCTACTTTTCTATATAATCAGCTAAAATGTAGGAAATATTGATAACATTTCTCGCAAAAAAGAAATAAATATTTATTCAATATTTAAAAAAAAGCGTAATTAATAATAGTATTTATATTATAAAAATAAATAATTAATTATTAWTCGATTTATTAAAAGCAGTACTTTTGACTGATAGCTACTTATTAACCAAGATATGAAAGTCTTAACCAAATAATAATATAAAGAATTGTAACGATAAAAAATTTTTAGGAATAAACAGAAAGCAGTGTTTTGTGCGGTATGTGGATTATGTATATAAAAACAGAAGAAATTTAAAAACGTAGAATACGTTTAAACGCTATTGGAAGTGCGAATATAGATATATTTAGAATAAGATAATTTTCTTGGAAGTAAAGCTACAAAAAATGTTATTCTTTCTTTTGCTCGTGTTAATAGTATAAGAAATGAGTATATGTACGTATGTGATACGTGTGTGTATGCATGATGTATGTGGTACGTGTGTCGCGCGTACTTATTGCGTAACCGAAAACAAAACACGGTCATAAAATCGATTATTTGCTACGGAAGGAAGTAAGGATTTTAAAGAAAGAAAAAGTTAAGGAAAAAGATGAGAATAAATGACAATAGACGATAGAGCGAATAAAGAAGAGGTAGTTAAAATAGGAAATTAAAATGTTACCATAATGTTAGCAATATTGTGTGTATATATCGTTTTYAGATTTTTTGGGCTGAATAGATAGAATTAAGGAATTACAAATAAATTTTCTTGTTACGTTACCAAGGTAACGAAGTCACGCGTATTCTGTTAACAAATGATTACCGAAAAAAATATTAATGTCTACAGAGTCCGAGAACGTAAAAATCAGACGGACATTATCAATTATTGTACACACATACGTAAAGAAAGAGTATTTTTTTTAGTTTGAATTACACGCGCTTTTAAAAGTAAGAAGGTTATAGAAAAGACGTTACGTGTACAGACCAAACTGAATATATAAATAAGRGAGACAAAGGAAAGAAAAGACGTTAAGTGTATAGACCAGATTGAATATTTAAACAAGACAGATTTAATAAACTAAGAAAGTGAGTATGAAAAGTGAGGAATAGACATAATTGTCGTTTTTCTTTTAAGAACAACACCTCGTGCTATTCTTAATCATTTTGTCTGAAAACACTCATATTTTGGTCATATATATTATAATATAGTTCCACATTGTGTGTATATATTATACATCTTAAATAATCAAATGGCTTATTGTTCGGCATTTTGTTATTTCAAGAATCGTGTATTATAATTTGTAAGGAAAACAACTTTTTAAAAATCAATTATATTTTCAATCTTTTATAGATAAATTTTAAGAAGAATTATTTTATAAAAAATGGCACTAATTTAAAAATAGTACCTAATGAAAACAAAAGTTCAAGTCAATTTTAATTCGATGTTTTATCAGATGTACTAAAAAATAGTTTAAACGAAAATGACCTTGGTGATAATAGCGATATATTTCAATTAAGTAATGTTAGTATACATAAAAAAGCACCCAAAAATAAGTGGGCTCTGAAATAACAGAACACCGTATGCAATGTGTTAAGAATTTAAATAAGATTCTTACTCTTTTTTGTAGTAGCTCTCGTGGATTGGACCTCTAGAGCGCGACACATGCACACTTTTAATAACCAATAATAAAATAATACTAGTCGGAGGTAATATCAAATATTACTAAAATACTTTCTCTTAAATTTGATTATGTTTAATCAAAATTAATCTTTTTTATTACGCTCAATCCGTATAAAAAAAAATCACTGATTTTACATAAAACTGATAGAAACTTAACAACGAAAAATTATAACATAATACTCAACAGGACAAACAAAAATGTCTCGCTTCGCTTCTTGATCCTGTTTATAAGACTATGCCTGCCCCCCACTTTCTTGACAGTTACTTCTTTTCTACACCGAATGAGTTCTTAGGATATGCGAACTTTGTTCCTCATTGGCTACTGATACAAACGCCCACGAGACTGATTGGCTTAGGAAACTAACATGATCTGACAATTGCCTTCGATGACAATACTTTTAAAAGTAAAAGAAAAGAAAAGAAAAGTAAAGAAAAGAGAAGAAAAGAAAAGAAAAGAAAAGAAAAGAAAAGAAAAGAAAATTGCTTAGTACGTTACAATAAAGATATAATTTTCCAAGAAAAAAGAAATTTGTGTATATAARAAGGATCKCATAAATGCAAGGGTAAACGCGTATATTATAATATATTATTTACTAAAAACTCATTAAAATGAAAGAAAGATTTTTACTAAAACGATAGCAACGTTTATCTACGCTTAAATCTATATTTATCTATGTATCTATACAGGGTGATTCTTGAAACGGAGACGAGAAATAACTTTTTTTTAAATAACAATAGAAAAAAATCATAGAAGAAAAAGTTAAATGGCACAACAAATGTCAACTTTCTATGACCCTACTTTTCTTGAAAATGCATTGATGCACCCGCTAGATGCAGTTGCAATTTTTTTTTTAACAAAACTTTTAATTTTTTTTTTACACTGTTCGATTCCTTTTTTTATTCTACGTTAAAAAGTATAAGTGAAGGTCATCGAAATGTCAATAGCTTACAAGATATTCGAAAAATCATTTCGTTTTTCTTTTGTAAAAAAGGAAATAATGTTTGCTTCGAGGTTAAACCTAAACCTTTCAAGTGGTCATAARTAGTTGAATTTGATAAAATTAACCTCTCATCGATCTCATGTTTTACCAGTTGTAGGTTTGCATCAACTAATGCCATTATTGCGTCAGGGTTGCGTCAGGGTTGGAAAAAATGAAACGACTTTCCGAACTACTTAATATTTTTTCTAAGATGTTTCGATCGTTAAGCATCCACAAACAAAAGCGTTTTTATGTATTCATAGAAATAAAGCTRTTTGTAAACAATGTATTCCGAGGTACAGATTTCACAGCGGACAAACTACTTACGTACACTGAGATTTGCGTATTTAATGCGAAATTTTGAGAATGTAAACAGTTTTCTTCAGTTTCTATCATGAATAAACATATATACAACGATTTAAATATGATCTTGCTTGGTATACGTAATTAGAAATATTCCTACACACGCGCACATGTACTCTTTATCTTTTTTCTCACTCTCACATATGTTCAAATGTTCCGCCGCGCACTCATTGAAATCTATAGCCTTATAAACAATTCTTTTTTTTAAATAAATATGTGAGTGTGTGAACAAAAATAAAGAGTACGTGTGTGCGTGTGTAGGAATATTTCTAAAAGTATCGATAACTTCTAGGAAATGTCCTTATTTGCGTGCGGCGATTGAATGTATGTATGCCTGTAAGTATTCCGACTAAGGAAAGAGCGAGCGTGTATTATTTTATTTGAAAGATATCACCATTTAGTAATATTGCTTTGTGTATTATGAATGCGTCAAAGTCTCCTAAACTTACCCGATCCGAAAGTATCGAAAAGATCCAGTCTTTATTTTATTAGGAATGATCTGGAGGCTTTAAGAGAGAATGAAGGAAGTAGTGAAAAATAATGGTGAGGGTAATAAGTATACAAAGATAACGAAGGGAACCAGAGATTGTCTTCTTGATTCAGTACAGGTTAACGACGAGTGTATTACGTGTGTATTAGGGCTCATTTTTCAATGTTTATGTTCAATTATTAATTTCATTTAATTGCGATAAGTACGTAGGTATTCGACAAAAGAATAAGGTTTAAACGAACAGACGATCGAAATAAAGAAAGAAGGTGCGGAGTCTTTTTTTTTACCAATCGTGTCATCTTTTTCTATTTTAAATTGTTTTTATTTTATTGAAAAATTATAGTTAAATTCTTTATATCGCAAATATTATAATTATTAATTCTAAAATATATAGAATATAATAATTGTATTGTCAGGAATATTTTACAAAAAAAAATGAGTACAAGATATATAGAGAAAAAGATTTAGACAACACTGTAGAATATTTTTCTTATAAATATCCAAAGACGTGTTTTTTAATTTTAATGTTTGCGTATTTAGGATATTTACACTAATTTTTCAATAAAATAGAAGCATTTTTAAATAGAAGAAACTGGACACGTAAGACAAAAAATTACCCATATTTTTTTATTTTATTTCCAGTAAAAATACAATAATGTATATTATTTCTGAAATATAGAAAAAAATTATAATTAAAAAAAATTAAAAAACAAACTAAACCAAAAAAATTTTTTTTTTAAATTAATTAAATTATAAAAAATAAAACAATGAAAACTAATTGTTGAATTCTATGCAGTATTCTTTATTCTGTGTTTATTATATCATATGTACAAAATACAATCGATACTTTTATGCATATAAATAATATCCGATATCCGGTGTGGGACACAGAGTGTTTTGTTCTATCGATGGGCGGTCCTTTTTAATCTTATTTTTCTTTATTCCTACCAAGGAGCAGCTGCACCCGAAGTGCTTGGCGACGAAATATATTTCTTTTGGTTTTTCGTTATTCGTTTCTTCTTTTTCTACTCCTGATTGAGTAAAGACGTACTTCCACATTATTAGATAAAATTAAAAGAAAATAGTGTTTTAAGAAAAAGTATTTTTAATATCCCCTATAATTCAATACTAATGAATAATAGATTTTAAATTCGTTGTTTTTCTATACTTAATTAAACGAAAAAAGTACAACAACAATTGTTCCCTTCTTTTTATAGCATCTTAAGGTATTAGTTGCTACAAAAAAAATACTTATGTGTACACCAATAATAAAGATATCTCAAATTCACAGAAAGTGTGAAAAGTGTGAAAAGTATACAGGAAAAAATTCATCTACCTGAGTTTCAAAAAAAAAAAAATATTATATTTACTTAGATTACGATGGCATATCTTTCGGTCGACAAACATTCTACAATTTTTGTTTGTATTTATGGATATCGCATTCCGCATTCTATCTTGATGGATAGAGTTTTGAAAATATTAGTTTTTGTCAGCTACCTACACCCCAAGGTCGGTTCCTTATCATGAGAAAAGAATTATAAAAAACAGGGAAGGTCTGTTGAAATTTGATCTACATTTATTATCTTTATTATCGATGCGATAATATTCATGCCTATAGTTTTTTTTTTACAACTTGTCAAACCTTTATATTTAAAAATGTTTCTTTTTTATTGAAAAATTAGTATTCAATTCTTTATTTCGCAAATATTATAATAAATGATTATGAAGTATATAGAATATATAATAATTGTATTGTCTGAAATATTAAAAAAAAAAAAAAGGATTACCAGATACATCAGAGAAAAAGAATTAGAGAATACTGTGGAATTAATGAGAAGCTGCTGACAAATTCCATTCAAAAGCAAGTAAATTACTGTTATATTTTTATTTTGCTTCTTTATAAAATATATTTGATGCATCAAGACAAAATATGTCTATTAAATTTGATTTTTATATATATTTTTATGAAAAATATCCAAAGAGATTTACTGATCCATGCATACAAGAAAATTATATTATTAATTGTAATATTTGCGTATTTAAGAAACTTATACTAATTTTTCAATAAAATAAAAACATTTTTAAGATGTTGAACGCCCAGCGTGAATCGGTGGAGCTTACCACGGGGCCTAAATTTGAGATCCGTAGTGTACACAGTTCGATAAGCTGAGAGAGCGATACGATTCAATGCATTTTTTARATTTTTYRTTGTTCAGATCTTTATTTAGACGAGAGTATTTAGAAAGATAAGTTTGTGGTTCAAATAATAAGATAGAGATATGTTATAAATAATAAGGGTCTCGAAGTGTGGTAGGCTACAGAGTTCAAAAAACATTTCTAGAGAATATTTCTATTAGATCTTTCATTGCATTTTACCAGAAGCTTCGTTCAGTCCAGCAGTATTTTCCATATGTTTTTCGTAACGTCTTTATTTAATCTATCCTAAAATGTTTGTTATATAACGCAAGAATATAGATAAAAACGGGAAATTGAAAACCATACTAACAAAAAAAATTGTATACCTGAGATTTAAGAAAAGGATTACTTATTTTTACTTAATTTYTGACGAATTATATYTTSTTTGATAAACATCCTACCATTTTTGTTTCTATCTATGGCTATCGCATTCAGCATTCCRTTTTTATTGCTTGGATTGTGAAAAGTGCACTTTTTATCAGCTATTCCACCCAGAGACCATACCGGTGACCCTTATTATATATAGTAATAATATTATAATAAATAAATGCTACAATTATATTACTCTTAAAACTGTGCATTCGTCTCATTCTCTCGAAACGTAGATTTTGGAAGGTTTCACTTCTAACACGTGTGATTTGCGGCGCACATGATTTTTTTTTCATATCCTTTTTACGTTTACCTTATTGCTTTTTTTAGCTTCTATTAATAATAAGTAACTTAATTATTTTAAAATTCAACTGACTTAACCCTTAGCCGACACACTTCTGGCGCCAATCATAGCCGACACACTTGGGCGTTTTTGACCCCAGCCACATAATCGTCTATTCTAAGTAAACTAAGATGTTTTTCATTATAAAAAAATTCACAGTTGTACATTAACTACCCCTTTTCAAGACCATATGAGTGCGATGCAAAAAATTTTTAATGTAGTTTGTTAAAAAAAATATAGTTTGCAAAAAACTCCGAAAAATGACCTTTTTTACTTAAAAATTCATAACTTTTTCAATTTTGCGAATTGGACGCTCAAATTTCAGCAGCATTCTCTCGAAACATATTGCTTTATATAAAAAAATAGTGTGATATTGCCCGCTGAAAAAAGGTATTTTGAAGAATGAATATCAGAATTTGTCATTTTTCAAAAGTGCATTTTTTTATTACAAACCTTATTTCATACTAAAAATTCACAGAAATAAATTGAGGAATGAATAAAAATAGTCAAGTTAATTGGAAAACATATTTTATTACAACTCAGATGATGAAAATATTATTATTACATGCCCGAACATGTTTGGCAAAACATCAAACGGTGAACTTCGCAGATTGGGCGCTGACAACTTACGCAACCCTCACTCGTTTTTTTATCTGATTTTCGGAAACAGTCTGCACATCTCAGTCTCTACGGAAATTTCACTCGTTCGTATCCTCCTCCTTTGTGAACGTCTAAGCTCAGAATCCCGGCAATGCCGAGTTTCAAGTCACGGCGCAAAGTGACCGTGTCGTTGTACTTTTTCAGTAAATAAGGTCTCATCAGGTGCAATGAAAGTTTCTCAAGGAAACTGATGGTACACTTGTCATTGGAATTGTCAGCCCTTGACTCCAAAAGACGCTTGTCCAAAGTGACGTCTTCCATGTCTACGTCCTATTCTGAGGACGCATCCGTAGCGTCGGAATATTCCGATTCATGCTCAGAAACTTCTCCACTTTCACTTCCTTCGCTCTCTTGAGCCTCTTCGTCCTCGAAAGGAACTTCTTGCGTCCCATCGAGGAGCTCTTGCCGAATCATGCGACGTCGAAGGTTGTAGGCCATCTTACAATATTCAAAATACTATTACTTTGTGAAGAAAAAAAAATCACACTTTCAAAACATAGTTTACTCACCTTCTTTGACAATTTGTAGCACAAATCCCATCGAAACAAAAATTGGAAAAAAAAATCAATTTCAGTCGTAGTCGACACTCTGGGGTCGTTGATGACCCCGCTCCAATTCACTCAGGTGTCACAGACAGACTGACGCACTTGACTCACTGGAAACTATACTAAGCGAAATAGCTACTCTCCAACTACAACTATATGGCACTACGGACCCGGTTTCCGAACATTAAGTGGGGGGAAATTTGAAAAGTATAGGGCCCGGTCGCGAACGACCCCAGTGTGTCGGCTAAGGGTTAAGTTATAAGCACAGGAATAAAAATTGTATAATGCTAAGTATATGTCACTTTCTTTAGGATTACTATTTCATATAATATATGATATAGTATTTCTGTATATTCAATATTAGATTGGATTTAATTGATTCATAATCAAATACGTAGTCGTCGCCAATTCGTTATTAGCACGTTTTAGTAGAAAAATAAATTTATACAATTTCTTTGAAGAAAAACTGATTATTTTTTAAGAGCCTGTCATTTTATTCACAAAAGGCTCTGTGCTTCCGCAAATTGAATTGGGGGACTCCAATTTGACGTTAAAAAAAGGGACCCCCAGGGTCAGGACGGTTTCCGGTTGGTTTCTCAGGGTTTAAATCGGACCCGGGGGACGTCGGCTTTCCTCTTCTTCCTCTTCTTCCCCCTCCACCTATTCTTCCACACCACACCAGCCTCCATTCCTCTTCTTGCTCTCCCTCACTTGATGGAGGCGGAGTCCGCCCCTGAGGTTCTGTCCTCCTTCCTGGTACCCTTGCCAACCTCTGTTCCAATTGTGTCTGCGGCCGCTCTGGTGGCGTCGGCGGCCGCTCTGGTAGTGTTGGCAGCCGCTGGGGTGGTGTTGGTGGCCGCCTGGATGGTATGTGCGGCCGTACTGGGGGACTTCTCTGTGTTAAGGGGGCCCTGGTAGATAGAAGGAAGCCCATACAGGTGGTAGTGGTAGTACTGGCTGTAGTGAGTGTCGCTAGAGCGCAGCTCGTGGCCACTTCCTGCTCTGGCGACAGCGGTAAAGAGTACACAACCCTTCTACGGACTCCCATTTGACGCAGGRAGAGAGACCCCCTAAAGGCCCTCCTCGCTGATGTGGGAGGTGGACTCCGCGGCGTGGGGAGGGGCGGGCCGACGGATCTCTTCCCCTCCTCCAGGAGGTGCTCCAACGCTGTTAGTCGTGTTGGAGAGGGACGGGCGGGTGACAGCGTCCTCCTCCTTGATGGTGTTCGAACACCCCTCGATTGTGACCTTGTCACCCGCCGTTGTGCTTCTTCATCTTGAAGGGGCTCGGTGGCTGATGGTTGTGATGGAGAGGAAGTTGCGGGTGGTGGGGTCCTTCTCCAAAATAGCGTTGGGGGGACCCTAGACTGGGATCTTGTCACCCGCCTCCGCACGACGTTTGCGAATGAATCCCTGTAGTCAGAGTTAGAGAGTGGAGAAGGTATACAAGGTGGTGGTTGGGGCGTCCGTGGGTGAACTTGCATATTTCGGGGGGGGGGGACGGAGGCATATGCATCTTTTTATGGTGCATGGTTACACGGCGATGGGCATACACCCCGTCGCCAATGTAATCACACACCGCACATTTACGAATGATTTTATAATTAATGTTTTTATGATTTATTTTTAAATGTTTTATATAATCTTTGTGCCTCCCCCACCCTTTTAAAGATTCCATCCCGGCGACCATCGCGGTGCATCCTGCCTATGTTTTCGGCAGGACACAGCGCGCACTGAAGGCTCTGTGACGGAAGGGCTTAGAATAATTATTTCCCTAACGTCCTCCGCACCGACCTGGGCCGCCGTGAGCGATGTAATAATTAAAATAAATACTATATAGACTAATAAAAAAATAAAATAAAATAAAATAAAATAAATAATAAGGTAATAATTAAAAGAAATAGAA
Source organism: Polistes dominula (assembly GCF_001465965.1). The sequence goes on along the minus strand of NW_015149206.1, from coordinate 24,840 downwards.
TAAAAATGTCAATAAATTAAGGTACACGAAAAAGTTAATAGAAAAAATAAAATAAAATAAATTAAAAGGTTATAAATAAAATAAGATGAAATAAATAAAAAGTAAATAAATAAAATAAATAAAATAAATAAAATAAATAAAAAAGTTAATAAATAAATTAAAAAAATAGAAAAGGTTATAAATATAATAAAATAAAATAAATAAAGTCAATAAATAAAATAAAATTAAAAAAAAGGCAATAAATAAAATAAAATAAATTAGTGACCAAAAGTGGTTACAGTCGGTAATTAAAATTTTTTTTTATCGAAGTCGGTAAAACAGGGATCGCCCACGACGTCGCGAAGGATAACCGGTATCCGCCGGCAAGCGAGCAATTACCCAGTCGGTACAGAGCCTGCATTCCTTGCCTTTTTTAACCGTGCCTAAGTGACGCGTGTGGCGCAGCGTGTATTAATAATTTACCAAAAATAATAAATAATAAAAAATAAATTAACGACGAATTAACACGTTCGCGGACGTGAATGCTATAGCATTCATTTTCATGATGATGCAGAATGACATGAATGCTACAGCATTCAAATCTTAAAGTCAATTATTTTTAATTCAATTTTATATGACCTTAAGTTTTTGTAATTATTATACCTGTCAAGGTAGTGACTAACTCATTCTTTAGGTATTTTCGTATTATCTTATCTTTTCTCTGTGTATTTACAAATTTGCTTAGGCAAGCACATTGYGWAAAATAGAAGCGTAATACTTGACGTGGATGCTATAGCATCTGTATTGGACATTGGATTTACAAAAATTTCGGCTAAAAATAAGTGCAAGATACTGTTGTAAAACAAATGAGAAAAGACGTCGCGTATTTGCGGCCTCGGGCCYCCAAAGAACAATCGAAGCGTCGCATACATTGTATATGCTGCGACGGTAGCGAACGTTTTATTTCCGTTGTCTGCTTCATTGTGATATTCGAGATCAAAGTGAAAACAGCAGTTTTTCGATTTACGTTTAAAATTTCTTGAAGAAAAATGAATTCATATAAGAAGCGTAGGCGGATTTTGGAATTATTTGATGACACTGATTCTGATTCAGATGGAGATAGAGGTAAGTGTATTATTAAAATAATTGAAAATGAAAGAAATGAATTTGATGAAAATTCTTGTGATAGGATTTGGACAGTTCAATGAAAATTCAAGGGAGAGTACCCCTAATTTATTTTTGTCAAATAATATGGGTTTATCAACATCATCATCTTCTGATTCAGAGAATACTGACAATGTCAATATTTCAAATGAGGTACATGAGACAGACACGCTGTGGAATGAAGATATAACANTAAATACAAATGGCTCGTCAATTTCCAAGAGAGCTATATCATAAGCATAATTCCCTGCTGAGCCCAAATATTCAGAATGAACATATATAATGTTCCGATGTGAACATTAAAAGYTTGCAGACCTGGTATGYATTYTATCGGATCTGGTGTCCATTGACCTTTTYCGTTACATCTAACTTGATCYCTTTGTGTKGATAGGACATTCAAATCTCTCTTATAACCGTTTCTGCAACTTAATTKAGCTATTGYTTCAGGTTTAATWWCAGACTCGCAAAATTCCCATTCGTTGTTATATGTACATTCAGYATATGTTGATGCAGAAACCAATGRATCACAAAGTATTTCTAAGATAATAAAAACAATTAGAAAGAACACAAAGAAAATAGTTTAAAGTGATACAAAAAACATAATATACACATGACAATATTGAAATCATTCTTGTAATAAAAATATTCAAAATGAAATTTATACCAATACAAACTGGAATATTTATCCATTTTCCACTTACGCTACGAAAAACGTCACGGGAACCATTTATTTTGTATCCAAGAAAACAACTATAAATAAGATAAGACCCTGCAGGTAACTCTACACCTTCCTGCACATCGCAATCTTCTTTTGATTGGCATTGTGACTCATGTAATTGATGATTACCATTCTCTGGCTTGAAAGGCGCCTTGCAAACAATGGGTGTTGTGATCCATAGGGAAGATGTGGTTGTAGTATTTAGTGAAGGTCGTATGAATGGGGCAGGTGTTGTTGCAGTCGTTCTTGTTAGAGTTGATTCACGAATGTGGCTTGCTCAGATCTTTCTAGTTTTAATAATATATCACGGATCCATCTRGTATGGTTGGATATACGAGTGTATAGAAAGTATGATTTGCTATCACAAATAACGTAACCATCCATCCGTGTTGCATTTAAAGAGATACTAAAAATACCTCTTAGAAACCACATACTTTTACTTTCATAAATCAGTCCACTTYCGACGACACCTTCACAGGGATTCCGTCCTAGAATACAAATATTAATTGTTAGATAATAATTACATAAATGCTAAATGTTGTAAATCGATTTTGATTTGCTATCGACCATCTATAAGACCAACGCAAAATTTATCCCATTACTTGTATTTATCAGATTTCATGGCATTATTTGAAGAATTGCATTGATTTAGCGGAAGATAAAGAAATGATGCGTGTTGTAGATAAAAACTATTTTGTCCAGAAACGCCTCTACCAAATTGTTCTATTCTATTTATTCCATCCTCAATAAAAGTATCGTCTAAACAGATTGGTAATAAGAAATCTGAGAATACAAAARGCGTTTCAGTTTCCAAGATTGCAATGTCCGCAGTCAAATTTCCTTTTAGTCCCAAATATCTTGTATTAATGTAAATGTTTTTCACCTGAAAAATAATATATTATTAACTTTATTTTATCTTAAATATAGTTAATGTACATAATATTTTAACATGTAATATTTAATTTGATATTAAAGTAAGTTCATAAAAATTTTCCACATACTTCAGACTTATGAACGTATTGCTGGTTATGTGGAACATAATCATAGCTACGATGATTAAGAATGTTTCCAGTAGCTATATGATATTTATTTAGGTTTTATGTCCTTYGATTGATTTCGTCGTAAACGCAATGCGCTGCGGTAAGAATTCAATTCTCTTTTATAATTGTTGCTCCGYAAATAAATACCTTCGGTTCGTTTGGAGTTTTTGTAGATATAAATTAATATCCCATGGAATATAATGGGCGCTGGCCCATGCTTCTTTTGTTAGGATAGCGTCTCGTCTTGCAGGAAAAATTTCGCATACTAAAAAATGAAATTAAATAAAAATTATCATGCATTATTTGACAAATTTTATAGTTTATTAGTATGACTTTTTAATGATATTCCATTATGTAATATTTATTGATATTATTATATAATGTGTAATAAAACTAATTCACAAATGATACCTTAAGATAAAACTAGTAGAAATTATTTCTTGCATGTTAAAATCTAATAATACTTCTAGAAAAATGTTTTTCTGAATATATTATATAAGCGTTWAGGATCACGTTTATGTAAGTATAGTTGGAATTATTTCKGRTTTTGTGTAACACAACTTGTGTGAGTTTACTATTCATTCTTAAATATCAGAATTATTTCAATTACGATTACTTGCATGTATTATAATTYCGAATGACAGTACTTAGGATTATGAAGTARRTGAGTCATTTTTCTTATCATAAGTTTACAATTTTATCCTGCTACAACCAAGATGAACATTAAAAAACAGCGCACCTGGTAAACATTGWAGTGGTTCKGGTTCCCATTCGCYTCTTTCGTCACAYTTTACTTGATTTCCTTGTGTTGATAGAAAACCTCCARCTTTCTGATAATCTTTGTTACAGTTCAATAATGCTAATGTTCCAGGCAAAACTGGAGATTCACAAGAAACACTGTGACCATTAAATTTACAAATAGCATTAGTTGATACTGAGGCTAACGATTTGCAACCTATTTCTACAATGATCAAAGAATCATTTACGAATATATTCAATATACTAGAAAAAACATATCGTGTATATATTGATTACTTCTCTGCTACAATAAAATTTATAAATCTTAACTATACACACTGGAATATTACTCCAATTTCCACCGGAACCACAAATTGCAATAGRACAACCTTTTATTTCATAGCCCGGATTACATTTGAATAGCAAAACGGATCGAAAAGATAATTCTGTCTCTTCTTCTTTTCCTTCGTAATTATTTCCTGCGTTGCATTGTGCATTAAATATTTTCCAAAAACCATTATCAGGCTGGGGAGGTACTAAGCAAGTACTTGTTTTTTCTGTAGAACTTGAAGGTTATATGAATATCAAGAAGGCTAAGAAATTTAAGCAACTGATTAACTATCTTATTAATAAATTTACTAAATAAATTTAATAAATTTAATAAATTTACTAAAAGAAATGCACAGAATAGTTTGCAAAATCTTTTAACAAGAAAATACTTTTTAAACCTCTAAGTGKAAATGACGAATCACTAATTAAACATCGTGAAAAAGATAAGTTATTTACTTTTTAAATTTTCGGGCTTGTATATTTAAAACTAAAATTGTTGATTTTGAATCGACTTCCATGAAAATAATTGAATAAAGTTTTTATATCCTGATCAATGAGTTTTCTATCAAACTCTTATATTCATTTTATTTTTATATTTAAAAAAAACTAATTTGAATTATTTTCTTAAAAAACTCACACCATTACAAACATCTAGTCTTATCATTTTGTCTAAAGCATCAAGTACATATAAAAAAAGGTTAAGTTTATATATATCTTTCAAAATGTTGTTAATTTCTTGATTAACAATAATTAAAATGCCGAAATTATTTAATCGTTGCTGTAATCCAATGAATCGTGATAAACATAATGAGACAAAATCTCTACGAAGTCTGCCTGAGTATTTGGCTATTCAATTCCATCTATCAACTGATGACCGTGTATGCAGTCCATGTCATAAGGAATTACTGAAGCAATATGCAGATAATTTAACTGAAGATACTGATGATGAATCTAATGAAAGTTTGGAAGCTAATGAGAATTCCAACGACGGAATCATTCACGTTGACAAATCGCCAGATACTTTTGCTTCAAGTATACATCTTCAATATTTCATTTGTTTCAGTTTATAACTTGTTTGTTTTTTTAGCTCCGTCATCAAGTGGCCAGGAATTACTTATTCAACAGCGTAGTTCTTCATTGTCTGAGATGAGTCTCAGTATTACTCTTCCGACCATTAACGAAGCGTTAGTACTATTAAATCAATCTCCTGTTTCTGCGAAAAGAAGAATCTATGAAACGTATTTTTTGGATGACAAAGTTACTCGTGTCGCTCAAAATTTCTGAAAAGCTTTAGGAGTAAAAAATCGTATGAAAACCGAATTCAGTGATATGGATGCTACTGAAATGATAAACAGTTTGAGAGAAAAATTTAACGCTGATAATACGAGTAGATCCATACGCGTCAAAATATTGACTTTACTACCATCGAGTTGGAGCGTTCATAAAGTTATGGAAGTCATGGGTGCAAGTGAGCATATAGTGCGAGTAGCAAAAAACCTAGTTGCTGCCGTTGGAATTTTGTCAGTACCTACAAAAAAAACTGGTAAGATACAAAACCACAAGTCAGTAAGGTTTTTAATAATTAACAAGTAAATTCTTCGACGTATTCAAATTTTTAGGACGTGAATTATCTTCTACAGTAGTTTCAATCGTGACAAATTTCTACAATGACGATGAGATGAGTAGTATGATGCCAGGAAAATAAGATTTTATTTCACTACGAAACGATAATGGTACTAAAGTTCAGTGTCAAAAACGTATAGTGCTTTGTAATTTAAAAGAGTTGCACAAAACCTTCTAGTCAAGATATCCAGAAATCAAAATTGGATTTTCATCTTTTGCATCTCTACGTCTGAAGTATTGTATTTTAGCTGGCGGTTGTGGCACTCATACAGTTTGTGTTTGCTCCATTCATTAAAATATAAAACTGATGATCTTAGGTAAGTTAAGAAGTAGAGAAATAAATTTGACGCCACTGATTTAAATTATTCTTTTATTACAAATCAGTACTTAGAACGTTTGTAATTAATGTAATCGACTTGATGTTTTTATTCGCATTTGTATCACTTTCTTATATTTCCAACACGCGGCAACTTTTAACGTTTAACTGAAGGCACGGATTTATCATTAGAATCCTACAATGATTGTTCTCAATGTCCAGGCGTCGAAAAAGTGAAAGAACATCTGTTAACTTTGATGGAAGATAATGAAATTGATGAAATCAATTATAAACAATGGGTCTCAGCTCCACGAGTAACTCTTGAAACGACAAGCAAGAACACAAATGATTTTGTTGATGATTTCGGTGAAAAATTTAAGGCTCTTTTACCACACAATTTCATCGCCAAAGAGCAAGCAGCATGCTTGAGACAAGTGAAAAAATGTTTAAAAGAAGACGAATTCATAGTCATAGTTGACTTTGCCGAAAACTATTCTTCGTGGTTCAAGATGCTGCTCCAGGATTTCACTGGAATAACGACCAAGCGACGGTTTATATTGTGGTTATTTATTATAAAAAAAAAACAATGAACTTACTCATCAGAGTATGGCAATCATTTCTGATTGCTTGAATCATGATGCAATTGCTGTTCATTTGTACTCTGGGGTCATTATTGATTTCATAAAATCTTTGTCATCTGGAGTTGGTAAAATTTTTTTCTTCTCAGGTAGCGCGCTACAACAGTATAAAAATTTCAAACATTTTGTTAATTTATCTCATTACAATGAAGAATTCGGAATAAACGTAGAGTGGAATTTTTTCGCTATGGAACATGGTAAAGGTCCATGTGATGGAATAGGTGGTACTTTGAAACGAATAGCTGCACGTGCTAGCCTACAATTGCCACCTCATCTACAAATTCTAACACCATCACAACTATTTGAGTGGGCTTTGAAAAATTTACCAAATATTAATATTAGATTTTCAAAAGCTGAAGAATACAATTCCATGAAAGAGAAATTAGAGGAACGCTTCAAAAATGCTAAACCGATATCAGCGACACATAAAATTCATCAAATTACTCCATTATTGAATTTTGTTTTAATAGTTAAGTCTTTTTCTTCGTCGGNTTAATATTAGATTTTCAAAAGCTGAAGAATACAATTCCATGAAAGAGAAACTAGAGGAACGCTTCAAAAATGCTAAACCGATACCAGCGATACACAAAATCTATCAAATTACTCCATTATTGAATTTTGTTGTAATAGTTAAGTCTTTTTCTTCGTCGGAACAATCCACACAACACAGTACAGTTAAGAAACCAAGAAAACCATCGTTAAATCGAGGAAAATAATTATAATATTTAAATTTTTAACGTTGTAATAACGATACTTTAATAAAATAACTCAATCCTGGCTGTAAATACACTTTACGATTGTTTTTGTACAATTTTTTTCAACTTTTAAGATTTTAAAAACAATCCAAAAAAATTTTAACGCTAAGTTATGTAAAATAAGCTAATTTTAGAATTTTTTTTTTTCAATCGAAAAAAAAATAGAAAGAAAAGTCGGCACAAAATCTAAATAGGGGGGTTAAATACTTTATTAGTTGAAGTTTTTTTTGAGAAAAAAATTGAAAATCGAAGGTACCGAACTTCGAAAAAATGACGGTTTTATTGAAAAAACGAAAATATTTCATATCTCCTAACTTTTAAATATTTTTTTTTATTTTTTTCTGAAAACTACAATAAAAAATAAAATTAAAAAAAAATGATAAAAAATTTTCAGCGAAATCGAAGGGGGTCGGGCCGAAACCTCGGTGATTTGGCATGGAATGCCCCATAAACAATTTAGAAGAACTAGCTTCGCTCAAAAAAATGTATTTAGGTCAATTCCTTAGCTTGTATATTATTTGGACCTCATTTCATAAAAATAAAAAAAATTTTTTAATTTGAAATCATTCAGATATGTGAAAAATATTACTATTTAACCTATTTATTTATTCTACGAAATTGTTTCAAGCTTTTTACACCATGAGCTAGAGTATAAGTACGTTATAAGTAATGTATTACATTTAGAATAAAAAAATATAGAATATTTTATTTTTTCTTATTTTTAGATAAATCTATTCATAAGTTAACTAATAAAAATGATATAAATTACAAAATCATTAATTTATATCTCCTCTTTCGAAACTAGATATAAAATTACCGCTTCTCAAGATCAATCTGCAGTAAAAACGTGATTCAAAGTTAATTATTTTATATTACACAACAATTATTCCTAATATGAAATAGCCATTAACAACTATCACGTTATGTGTATCAATTCCTACTATGAACAGTCAATAATTCATATTAGCCTTTTTTTAAATAAAATACTCTTTTTGTCCGAAAATATAGAATACTTTTAAAAAATTTTTGTTTAAATTTTTCTTCCTTTTTGAAATTTTAGTAACTGATGATATACACTTACAAAATTCAAATTAAAAAGTAATTTTAATTCAAATGGAACTTGATTTTGCCTAAGGCTTCTTGGAAGCGTACTAAATTCGCTGCTAGTTATTCTTCATGATTAACTTTATGTTTTAATGATACAAGAAATCTTATAAGAATTTCTCCTCTTTCAATTAAAAAAATTCATTAGATACTTATAATATTACAAAAATAACATCAAATTTCTAAAAAAGTTGTTTAAATTTATTCTACCTATTAATTAGTGTTAAACGAAAATTTAAGTGTAAGRACAGCATATATATTAAATGGTTAAAGCATTTTATCTGGAAGAGTATGTTCTTTAACAGTAGAAGATATGCGTTTAAGATCTTTTGTTTACTTAAAATTACAGATATAAAAATAAGTAGCTTTTTTCTTTTTTCTCATTTTTATATTTTTCTCATATTTTTAAATATTTTTTAATATTGTTTTTTTCTTTGTTATTTTTTTTTATTTTTTTTTATTTTTTTTTTTATTTTTTTGTTTTTTTTTTTATTTTCTTTATTTTTTTTTTGTTTTTTTTTTTTTATTTTTTTTATTTTCTTTATTTTTTTTTGTTTTTTTTTATTTTCTTTATTTTTTTATTTTCTTATTTTCTTGTTTTTTTAAATTTTTTTTTTATTTTTTTTTTCTCTCATATTTTCTAAATTACAATTATTTTGTCCGTGGACATTAGGTAAATTTTTTTTTTTGATCAATGTAAATAACATGTAGGTTTTAATTTACTATTTTTAGGGTTAGTTTTCTTTTACAATTTCTATATAAGTCAACCGGATGTTCACTTATTAATATTTTTTGGAAGTTTACGCTTCTGTGGCTAGTTAGTTGGAGTGTAGTATAACAGTCCTCTCTTCATATCTTGTAGTAAAATTTTTTATTTCGCTTATAACTCTCGTTAATATTAGGTCCTTTCGTATATCTTCATTTCATATAATGCATGATGCGTCGACTTAGTTCTTAGTATTTTTCATTGCATTTTTTAATAGCTTTGTTATATGACTCATTGTTGCCGTTCCACCATAGTGATATCCCCTTAAACTCCATAACAGGGTTTATAATGATTTTTATAAAACTTTTAATTTATTTCCTAGGCTGAGCTTGGATGTTTGGCTAAATTGTTGAACAATGTCGTTTATTCTAATATCCGGAGAATCATTTGTATACAGTACAAAAGYGATATAATTCAGTTTTCTTTGGTTTTGCTTTTGTCTTTTATCTTGAAGCTATTTATTTATGTTGTATGCTCTTCGAGGAAGTTCATTTTTACTGACAGTTCAAAATGTATGGTTGTATAGTAGTGTTATCAGAAATCGTTAGTATTTTACTTTCATCAGTAGTTGGAATATCAGCTGTACAGAGTATGTAGGGTACGGTTCTAAAGGCCCACTTGCTTAAAGTACACCACTTTTTATTCCTTTAATTTCGATATAAGCATTGTTGTGATTTAAATAATAACAATCCTGACTCTTAGATATGGTGAAAGAAGTTTGCGCATTTGCATTCGTAAGAGGGTTTTCTCGTATCTAGAAGCTCTTCATGTCAAACATTATGAAATAGTTTATCAATGACTACCTAGTCGTAATAATTTTTGGTTCCTATGTAGTATATTTGGCATTACTATTATCTTTTTCTTCTTCTTCATCTTTTTCTTTCTTCCAAATGAGCAAAATGCCTGTTCCTCATCGCGACTCACTAGGCGAGTCGTCGGGTCTGTGAGCCTGTTATAGGTTTTTACGTCAGGCAGGGAACTAACCTAACCTTTTTTAACCCTCATCCTTTATCTGGACTTGGGACCAGCAACATAACCACTGAGCTGCTAAATCCACCCAGTGATTATACAGACGGATTGAAGTGTTAACGACACACGGTGTTCCCAAGCAGTTGCCCATCCAAGTACTAACCGTGCCCAGTGCTGCTTAACCTTAATGATTGAACGAGAACTAGTATTTTCAGCACAGCTATGGTCGTTAACAGCATTACTATTATCTCCTGTTTAAACGAATTTGTCAACTATCGACTAAAAGTAATCCTGTAAGGTAATTTCTGTAGGGTAATTTTTGTTTTCCTGGTGATTCATATATGGCCGAAATTTGAAATTTGTGTTAGATTGAATACTGCAATTGGGGTTACTTGAAGATGTTCTTGTCTAATTCGACTATAMAGAGGGTGTTTAATTTAATTTTAAATATAAACGCTGTATCCTTCGTTTGCCTTCCTTGATGAATGTCTTTTGTTCTATCTATTGTAATATGGGATTTTTAAATAGCTTCTTGTAGTGAAATATGATTTAAAAACGAGAAGTATATCAATATTGTCTTTGTTTAAAAATTTTTCTGTCTCTACGACTCTGTTGCAATCYTTCAAGAGTTCTAGAACACTATTTTTGGGGTAGTCATTTTTATTTCATAGTTACCTCGTTTATGAGCTATTGTAATACAGTTGTCTGTTGAATTTGTTGTTTTAGTATTGCGTTTTGTTCAATTATCATATATGTTAGTATTACTCTAGTTTTAATGGATTTTTTGAAGAGTTTCTTGATTTTTTTAGCGTCATGTGTTTCTTWTTCGTTTAATAATGTCGAGTTTGAAGGCGCCTGACACCCAACTTATCGAGTCTTTATAATTTTCTGCATAATGATTAAGAAAGAGTATGTATTATCTCTKAAGTCATTTACTTCTGTTTCTTGTTGTATTTTTTACTGCGAATGCACTCTCTCTGCTTCGAAAAGGAGAGAAGAGAATTCTCTGGAGCTGCTTTCTAACCTCACTGGCTTTTTTACCTATATGAGTGGTTTCCGTTATAATTGCAGCATTTTACTAATATTGGGCACTTAATTAAGACATCATTTCGTGCATATTTGCGCACACAGTKCTATTGCAATAATTCTTGGTATGTTCGTATTTGTCGACATCTCATGCATTGCGGTATTTTTCGTTATGTCGTCTTAATTAAACGTTTATTTTATYGTTTATCATTTTGTTTATACTAAAAATATCCTCATTATTGCTTCTAGGTTTGAATTCCATTATAAACAACAGCAATAGTTCCATTCTACTATACCCCAGCATTGTAAATTCCTCCTTGATGTTTGTATTGTTTGTATTGGCTTGTTTTCAGAAATAAGTTTCCGATGTAAAAATCCGATGACCKTTTTGCAGCTTTTTTCCGTCTTTAATTGGTATCTATGATAGGCTGAATTTTTTGTTACTTAGAACTTGYTTTACTTTACGAAATATTTTAGAAGTGTTTGTAAATATTTTAACTTTATGAAGTTTTATTTGTTTTAAAGWATAGTTTTCTATCCCTACTGTATAATTAACCCTAAAAGTGCACACTTGGTAAAAGTTAGTTAAAGTGCAATGTGAGTGTTTGACACCCCAACGGTTTTAAACGCGTCTCCTAAAGCCGCTATTTATTATTTAGACCTTGCAATTTTTTTAAAAGTAGTTTGATACACCTTTTTAAAATCGATTTGGTTTTATACCTATCTGAATTAACACTAGATAGGGACAAATAACCTATTTTTTCGAATTCAGTAACGTTTACGAGAGATCAAAAATTTGTTGGAACGTCAAACACCTCATGTGCACTTTAAGGGTTAAAAGCAACTTAAGAATGGTTTCTATTATTTGGGCCTCAAGATAAATTAATTGTGGTTAAATAAAATAAGATCTAGTTACGTTTATCTTTATCTCTTGTTCCAATGAGTTAAACGAAATTAAAAGTGGTATTTTCCTGTAAGTAGCGCCAGGTCTCGAAATTATTTGCATACAAGATTATTTTTTGATTTTTATTTACTACAGAGCTTTCTTCGTAATTTCGTAATCYACAAAAACYACTTGTACTYTGATTTTAGGAATCTTACAGTTTTGTGTATGTTTAAATTAATATAATCGTTTTCGAAGAGATATATGTATCAATTTTAGTGATCATTTTTATCAGTGGTTAATTTTATAGCATTATTAAAAAAATTCGGACAATCAAAGCACTAGCTAGTTGTAAATCAACATTTTACTTTAAACACTTTTTATACGAAGCTCACAAGGTACATAAGTAGTTATCAAAAAGTTTAAACAATGCTCGGAAAAGAAAAAAGTCGAAATCACAATAAGTCTTCTTAATTTAACGGCTTTACTGTTCAGTCAGAGGAAAATTTGTATAGATTTCTTAACACACATAGCTGAAAAATGACTACTAATTGATAWTCGATGATTATTAATGGAACATTTTAAATCTTAGCCAAATTTTTGAAAAAGTCGTTTCATTTAATCTGGCATATTTTTTTTCTTTGGAAATATTTATTAAGACTTTTACCTTTAACCATACTGCTTTTTTCAAAAGGTCTAATTTGAGAAATTAGGCTATAAATTAATTTATAAGTAGTGTGTTAAAAATACTAGCTACAATTAAGTAATTTGTTTTAAAACCAACTTAAACATTTTCAATAGTAATCTGTTCTTTAACTTAAGGCCTTTTTTTAGTTCTAACAAATTCCGCAATAGACTCATATTTTTTTATTTGTTTAGCGCTTAGATTTAGTACAACTTTTTTGCAATCTAATACTATTTTTAAGGGGAAACACCACTCTAGAATTTTCAAAAGATCATTTTTTTTTTAGCTAAAAGTGTTCTTCAAATGTCTAAAAACAATATGCACTTGGTCTCAAAGCAAAAAAAAATTGTAAACATTTTTTTTAAAAGTAGCGCTATTTTCACAAAATATGATTTAGGAAAACATTCCTGCGTACTTCTATAGGTAATGATACATAGATAAAGAATTTCTTTGGTTTTTTGTTTTAAGTCTCATACTTGTCCAGAAATATCTTCTCACCTTTTGCCAAAAAAAAAAAAAAGGATTTTGGTCATCAGTCACGAATACCGACGCTATTTTTTATCTAAAATCAAAAAAAATATTTTTTTACATAGTTCTCTATATGATCAATCAAACCTCAAAAGAGAAATCCTATTCCACATTTAGTGTTCGCAAAAAAAAYTCCCCAAATAATGCTTCTTTTAGGCTCTAGAGTTGTGTTACCCCTTAATAAAGTTCCCTACTTTCTAAAAAAAGTGGATATTATATCATCTAAAATAAATTCACTATTTTTCTTATAAAAAACTTTTTACCTAATCAAAAACAAATGTCTGTTTATTACTATCTGTTATTCTATAATAATTAGTAAATGCTAAGTAAGATTACCTTATTACTAAATTGTTTACCTATCCGGTCATCCCTAAGTTTTTAAAAAACGTACACCGTTTTTCGGACAGAAAGAATATTTTCTGTAATTAAATGTAAATAATAGTTAATATTTTCTTGAAACTAAAAATTTATGCCTATGAACATCYAAACTAGAAAAACTACTTTATGTAYACCTATTTCTATTAGGATTGTGTAAAAATGATTAATTTCTAGAAAACARTTTTWTTTTGTTATAATTATCGTAGGTAATAGATATATAAGTAAAYAATATAACACTTATTATWTAATATTATATAATACATTAAATAAATAAAACGTAGGTAATACAACATAATACTATAGTTATAAATTAACGCGTTCACGATTAGCTGAATCACTATTGGGTTAGCAACTAAGTTATTGCGGATTTTGTCGACAGAAGGAGTTTACACTTTCTTTTGTTTCGTTAACTTGTTCATAGTACCTTACCTATATTTTTTCTTATTATTTTGACGTCTACATATCATTCAGTAAAAAATTAAATTGATTAGTTTCTTAGTTTTGTTTTTATCTATATCTAAAAATGGAAGAACAAGACGTGCACTTCAGACATATTTTGTTGTATTATTTCCCAAAAGGCAAGAACGCAACGCAAGCACGCAAAAAGTTATGCGCAATATATGGCAATGAAGTCTTGAAGGAAAGGCATTGTCAGAATTGGTATGCCAGATTTTGTTCTATTGATTTCTCATTGAAAAATGTTCAACGATCTCTGGCTATCCAGTTGAAGTCGATGAGACCCATATCAAGGCCATTATCGATTCAGATCGTCATAGCACAACACATGATATTGCAGAGAAGCTCGATGTAAAAAAAAAAGATTATGCTGTTAGTCTGGTGGGATTATAAAGAAATTTTACACTTTGAGCTTTTACCAAAAAATTAGACGATTAATTCGAACCTGTATTTTTTAAGCAAAAATTTGGAATTTTCATTCTTATTTAAAATCTGCAATCATTTAGTTGCCAATTTAATAGTTTTGAACGTAATAAATAAAAATTTGATGACAAATATGTTTTCTTTTAAATCAATTTACTTCTTTTAATCTGAAATATTTTCCTTGTATTTATCCTTATCGGAAATCTCTAGCTCGTTGGTTGTGTCAAATAGGTCACATTATATTATGTATGGTATTTTTAGTTTCCAATAGTTTTTGTTTTTCAATCAAAATCTGAATACTACTCTCATATGCTATTTATTTCTTTTATTAATATATTTTTAGAATGCCTTGACATTATTTTTATATAAATGAGTCGTTTATTTCAAAAGTAACTTTAGTTCATTTTTTATTTTTTTCACACAATTTTTTTTATGACACTTCCTGCAGTTGTAGATGTTCTTACGGTTAACAAATAAATATTACTTACTAGGACTTATAAGGCTACTTTTAAAATACACATCTTAAGTATTCGCTAGAGAATAATACACTGAATAAAAACACAAAACTTACATTGAAGTAAGGATGGCTTACTTTTYTTTAATTTAAATTAGTACTTGAAACTCAGCACGCAATGGAAACACTTTTAAACTTTTGTACTATTAYTCTCTTTCCCACAGTTGCAAAATTGTACTGTGACACCTACTCAATTTTAGTCTGTTTCCGATTTTGTAATAAAAGAAACCATCCTCCTTAGATAATGTAATAAAAAATATTTAACCTGTTTAGTGCCAAGCGCGACGATATATCGTCGTAAAAATCACTTGCGAAAAGTGTTGCGATCCTTCCTTGATCAAATTAATTTCAGCGCTAGTGTCAATTAGTAACGTCACAGTACCCGTCAGCTGTCTAGAGGTACACGTGACGAAGGGAGCTAAGGTCATTRGYTCGTAAGTTATTTGTCTGACCGTGACGGTCCTGGTTTTGCCGTCGGTGACTGAGGACGCGGACCTAGAAGAGGAAGCCTAGCGCGCGTCTGAAGCAGACCCTTCTCCCTCGTTTCCCGCAACCACATGATTTCGTTTGCTTTCAAAATATTTCAATCTTCTACAATCATTTTTCCAATGACCGAAATTCTTACAGTAATTACATYGTTTGGAGCTTGAATTCCAGCTATTYAATACTATTATTATTATAACTATTTAAACTAACAATAAGCCTTAGTATGGCCCTTTTTACCACAAAATTTGCAAGTCCTGATCTGCTTAATCAATCTTACCTTCGGAATACTATCCCTCGCAATCGAMGACCTAACCCTGGTTGCATCAGCCTGTATCTGTTTATGCACTTTCAACAGACAAACCAATGCCGAACTAAAATCAGTATACTTCTCAAAACGTAGAGATGTGCGGTATTCAGGGGACAGGCCCCTAATAAAGGCGTCAAAGCCTTCCTCCTCTATCTTGCGTTCTACGGAACGCTCTAATTTCCCTACCTGTTTCGACTCCTCGTCGATAATCAATTGCGTAATGTCGCGGATACGACTAAAATAGTCGAGGACGTGTTCCCCTGACCTTTTGAATTCCGTGGCTAGCTGTCCGCGATAATAATTTGAACCATAGGACGGTAAAAATGCATCCTTTAATCGCTCGATTAATTGCTCTACCCAGGTCACATTTATATGTTCAACGACCACGTACGCGTGTTTACTCAATTTCGAGATTAGTGACCTGCTGGTTAACGAATTTTCCAATTCAGCAGAATAATGTTCAGGTAACAAATCCAGGGCCCTTCTGCATRCTCTTGMGAATTGGTTTACGGAGATATTATGACYGTCGTATTTAGGAAYCATTTCCGTGATTTCGCGGATTTTTATAGACGGACAGTTGTTTCGCGGCTGTTTGGTCGGTGGCCGCGAGGCGGACAACGCGTTTCTCAAAAGTTCATTTTCCCGCCTAAGGCGATTGACCTCCAATTTCACATCGTCAACTTCATCCACGGGCGTTATCGATCGTCTACGGACAGGAATCAGTTTAGGTGACCCGCTTTGGGAGACATTAGACGTCCGGGATATCGTAACAAATGAATCTACAGGAGTACGCGTCCTTTCGAATCCCCGGAAACCGCTAAAATTATCGCCCACAGATCTACGAATCTCGTCCTCCCGAAGCTCCAGCCTACGTTCTTTTCGTGCCAATTCCCGTTTTTGAGCCTCAATTTCAGACTCTTTATTATCTAATTCCTCCTGCTTTTTAAAAATATCAATCTGTACCTTGCCCAACTGCTCCTTAATTAACATTATTTTCTCCATCTTTTGTATAATTGCTAACTTATGGTTAGTATCTATTGCTAGCTTATGGTTAGTTTTAATGTATGGCCAATGATCGGCTCCAACAAACARTTGGTGATCGATTTTGATACTTAGCCGATAATCAACTGCAAAAATTAACCTACGAACGATTTAAAGTTTGGTTAATGATCGGTTTTGATGCTTGGCGAATTCTTATTTTGTGTGTCTAGMCCATTTAAGGTATCTCATTATTGGCCAATGATTACCTTGATTGGCTAATGTCCGGCCAATAATTGATACGACAATCGGCCGATGATTAATTCGACAATCGGCTAATGATCAGCCGATGATTGATTTGATGAACGACTGATGATAAATTCAACAATCAGCTGATGATCACCCGATAATTGTTTTGATGATCAGCCGATGATTGATTCGATGCTTAGTCGATGCTTGTTTGCCAGGCTTGGCCTGGTGTTATCATTCGGGCCATCAGCCATGCTAGGCCTAATTATGGTATCCTATTATCGGCCGATGATTGATCATCGGTTGCTGTGCATTGCCCAATGATKGGCCGGTTATAATTCTTTGTATGGGAATCCAGAAACTGCATTGGGTGAAACATCGAGCGAATGTAGCAGTCCCAGGTATTCGAAAACTTCATTAAAGGAGGGAAAATATATCCAAAAATGTGCCACCACATTTGACATTGTTGAATTTGGCGGTAATCAGCGTGTCAGCATACACATACATTCACATAGATGGCGGGTCAGAGACTTAGCTAGATGAGCTCTTGTTTTACGTGTATTCGTACATTAATCGGATTTTGTACGCTAACGAGTAAACAAGCTGTTTATTTTCTTTTATTTCTTTCTTTCTTTTGTACATATATTAACCGTTACGTTTCTTATAATAAACTATCTTATTTTTCTTATACCTAATTCTTTTCTATTCGATCAACGACAAATAAATCCAACAGGTTATGGGCCCAGGACGAATAGTGAAAGGAAAAGATTAAAATTAAACGAAGTGAAAAATAAGGATAGCGTAGCAACGTGTAACGGTCACGTTTGAAGAAAACGTGAAGGACGAAAGGTAAGAAGTAAGAATCCACAAAGACAAAATGAACGAAGATATTGAGGAAAAATACGAGCAGGTCAAGTACCAACCAAAATTCGCGAATCAACGCGAAAGGAACAGAATAAAATCAGAGAACTAGAGAGCTCCTAGACCTGTGGGCCCATCAGCAATTCGAAGGGAGACCAATGAATTCGCGGCATCCGTGGAAACCCTGGGTCGCACGTCTCCCATGTATGATGTCGGACCATGTGATAGATCAATGTCAGTCGATCAACGGCTTCGCGCGAACATTGATTTTTCAACCTTTTCTCTATTGGTGGAGAGAACCTATCGGGACCTTCAGACCATTGACGATAGGTTAAACAGGAAGATGCTATTTTGTGCATTCCTACATCATTGTACCGTTGGATTAACAGCTAACTTGCTGCGTATCCAACAGGATGAAAATAAGGATGGTGATTTACAGGCAGAGGGTGATGTGTCAAGTTATTTTGACCAGATGACGTTTCCTGCCCCTATCCAATACTACCCAGTGAGTACAAAAATTTCTGCGTAACTATTGAATCCAGGGAAAAAATGCCAAGCCTGGAGGAATTAAAAACAGAACTTCTTGAGAAAGAAATTAGAAGATGTCAGTACGACAGAGAAGAATGGCTAAACAAAATGGAAGCGCTTCTCTCGAGGAAAATGGTGCGCAAAAATTAGAGAAACCAGAACAGAAAAATACTCACATAGAAGGAGGTAAGAGCTATAGATGTTAAATATGTAATAAATTTGGTCACATAGCTAAATACTGTAAATCAAAGCGTAAACAACAAAATGATACTCAAAAAAAAACATAATAACGCCTTGCAAGCTAYGGCTTTAAAAGTTAATTTGCAGAAATCAGRAATATGATGTCTAGACAGTGGCGCCACAATGCATATRTRTAATAACGAAAGAAGGTTCGAGAACTTGGACAAAAAGCAGACCACAAAAATATATACTGCTRCAGAAAGTAATGTGGAATCCAAGGGAACAGGAGATGTAYAAATAAATGTTCGAACCTYACGCCATAAATCTGAAAGTATCAAAATAGAAAATGCAATGCTCATTCCAGATTTCAAAAGTAATTTATTGTCAGTGACTAACATCACGGACCATGGATATAAGGTAATCTTCCATAAGAATTATGCAAGCGTAGTCAAAGAAAATGGAAAAAGCRATAGTCCTGTACGGATGAGAGCAAAGAAGGAGGATGGTTTATATTTAGTTGAGGAAGCCTCTCCAAAGCAATTCGCGAATATAACCAAAATACATGATAATGATTTATTGAAGTGGCATCATAGGTTAGGACAATTAAATTTTAATGATTTAAAGAAAATGAAGAAGTAAATGGAATAATTGGTAAAATGGATGATCAAAACATAATCTGTGAAATATGTTGTAAAAGTAAAATCCACCAATCACCATATTCAAAGTCGACTACTAGAGAAAGGGAAATTTTAGGCTTAGTTCACAGTGATATATGCGGACCAATGCAAGTACCATCATTAGGGGGAGAGCAAGGTACTTTGCTACTTTCATAGATGATAAAACACGGTATACAGAAGTAGCCATGTTGAATGAAAGGTCCGAAATATTTAAAGCGTTTAAAGAATATAAAGCAAAAGTAGAAAGGTCGACGGATCATAAGATAAAGACAATTCGCACAGATAACACCAAGGAATATCTGTCTAAAGACTTTACAAATTTTCTTAAGAATGAGGGAATAACTAGACAGTTATCAGTTGAACACACCCTTCAACAAAACGGAGTCGCCGAGAGAGCAAACCGTACATTGGTAGAAATRGCAAGGTGTATGAAGCTCAAGTGCCAYTTAGTTTGTGAGCAGAAGCAATTAACACGGCGGTATACATACGAAATCGTTGCCCAACAAAAGCACTGGATGATGCAATGCCTCATGAAAAATGAAGTGGAAATAAACCATATGTAGATTACATGAGAATGTTTGAAAGTCGCGTGATTGCACTCCAGAAAAGACATCAATGAAATAAATTTATGTCGGAATAATGAAATATATTTTAGTCGGATACTCAGAAGAGGCTAAAGCGTATAGACTTTGGRAAAGAGGAACGAAAACCACTGAAAAAGAAAGAGATGTCAAGTTCCTAGAAGACGAAACCCCATATATTCAAGCAGCTGAAGAAAAAGTATTGTATGAGGTACCTTTAAACATACAARCAGCTAATGAGGAAAACGAAAATCAAGAGGAAGATGATATAGTTAGCGAATCAGATTCTGGTGAGGAGAGTACTCCTACCGCTCCAGTTACACAACCAATACGGCTTCGTGGACGGCCGAATCTTTTGAGAGATGCAAAACCAGGAAGACCYAAAAAGATTTTCCATTATGCTAACAAAGCCTCGARCCAAAATAGCGTACCGAATGGCGTACAAGAAGCTATCAGTAGTCCAGAAWAAACGTTATGACGGGATGCAAAAATGCAAAACTGAATATGATTCCCTTGTGAAAAACAATGCATGGAGTCTGGTAAATAAACCAAAAGGAAAATCAGTCTTAACTAATAAATGGGTTTTTAGGATAAAAGAAAACCAGGACGGCTCCATAAATAAATATAAAGCTAGACTGATCGCACGAGGTGATTAACAAAAGGAAGAAMTCGATTACAACGAAGTATTGWMACCAGTTGCCAAAAGTTAAGCAAAAGATTCAAGAAAAAGATTTAGGTAGAACCAAGGAAGTGAAAAGATCAAATGTCAATACATTCAACACAAGAATAAAGGGAAATTGCTGGAACTGTTGAAGGACAGGCMATACAAGAGATAATTGTTGGTCTGGACAACAAGCCAGCAATTATAAAGGRAACAAGGAAAATACACAAAGTGGTTCCAGTAGAAGTGGAGGAAACTACTCAAGCAGAGRCAGAGGTAACGCTAACAGAGGTAGAGGTTACTCAAGAGGAAYTCAAAGAGGTTATGTTTCAAGAAGRAAAACTGCAGAAGATCAACAACGTAAGTCAAACCAAACCGACCAACCGAAACATGTGGCCATTCCAGAGGCCTGGAAGTTTGGAGGAAGAAAGGGGTTAGAGATGGCTAGAGCAATTTGTAATAAGGTGTGGAGAGGAGAGGGCTGGCCGGAGGAGTGGAAGGAGGGAGTAATTATACCAATAGTGAAAAGAGGARAAGGAGAGAAGGTTACAGATTATAGGRGTATAACGATCATGCCTTCGCTTTATAAGGTGTACGCAGCAGTCTTGGCGGGTAGGATTGAGGAAGAGGTGGAGAGGAAGGGACTGATGCCGCAGAATCAGACRGGATTCAGAAGAGGTCTAGGGACGATGGACAATATAATTGTTTTAAATTATCTGATGGGAAGACAAGGTAGGAAAGAGAGGGAGAAGCTGGTGGCAGCGTTCGTAGACCTAAATGCGGCATTTGACTCGGTAGACCGGAAGATTCTGCTGCGTGAAATGGAGAAGAGAGGGATAAGAGAGGGACTCAGGGAAAGGGTGAAGGAAGTGTATCAGGAAACGGCGAGTAGCATGAAGGTGGAAGGGGAGGAGGGGATAGAKTCTGGACGGCAAGAGGGGTCAGGCAGGGGTTTTCAATTAGTTCGATACTCTTTAACGTATTGATAGCGGATTTAGAAGAGGAATTGATGAAAGGAAGATGGGGTGATGTAATCGTGAGAGAGAAGAGGATAGATTCATTAGCGTACGTGGATGATGTGGTCTTGTTAGCTGAAAGAGAAGAGGAAATGCAACAAGAAGAAGTTAGAGGTGAACGTGAAGAAAACGAAGATACTAAGACATAGGAGAGGAGTGTTTAAATTACTCRAGATTAATTCAAGGAGGCGTGTTGGTAAGACAATATAATCTTGAGGAATATAGCGTATGTATGTATGCGGCGCCTATACATATGGGAGAGTATGTGAGTAGAAAAGACGCGTAATACCAGTCGAAGAGAGCGCACGCATTTGTATCAAAAAGAAAAAGTTAACCTCAAGATGTCTTAAAGTTTGTTTTATTATTTGTTCTAATTCTATTAATAAATAAATAATATCATTTGTGTTTCTATTAATACATCTACGGACTATCCTCTTTTTACACTACTTTATTCTAACAGTCTCAAAACCTGCATATTGTACAAGGTAAGGTGTACGCGACTATTCAAATCTAAGGTCAAAGGTAAAAAAAAAACGATTTTTTTGCACATTTTTTGCACATTTTTTGCACATTTTTTGCAAATTCTCGTTTCCTATGGGTTTTTCGCTATCTGTATGTTTTATCAATATTGTAGAAGAATAAATTGATATATATAAATGGCGAAGACGGGTAGAGTCCCGCCTGATAAGCTGGCTAATAAATATTACAAGTGTCATACCTCCATCAAAGTTTCAACAGTTATTTGTATATTATGTGAAAATGTTTATCATGCAAGTGATTTTCTAAAACTGAAAAATACAAAAATCCTTAGTGATAATTTAATAATTTGCCCAGAGCATGCACATGTAAATCTAACCTCMAAAATTGAAGAATAAATTCTAAACAATGATGCAAAAATAATCATTGCCCAAATAAAAATGATAAGTAAAGAAGAAATAAAAGAACAAATTCTTAGAGAAATAGATAATGAAAAAGAAAATGAACATGAAGAAACTATGTATGAGGATCGTACAGAGTTACGATCAATTCTTAGTACACTAAGAATTGAAAATAAATTATTAAAATAGTTGAATACTGACATGCAAGAAAAGAATTCATTACTCAAAGAAATGCTTAATACTGAAAAAACAAATGAGAATGATTCTACAGACAAGAAAAGTTATACAAATATAGTGACAACACCCAAAACTCAACCAAAAAGAATACCAAGAATAATAATAAAGAAAAATAATGAAAGTAAAGAAAACATAGATCAAATTAACAAATTTGTGTCACATTATTTAGTCAAATCCAGTAACACAAGTGACTAAACCAAACAAAAAATATGCAACAAGAAATTAACTTAGATAATTTTATACAACGAGAATATGAAATAGAAGATTTACWGACTTTTGACAAGAATGTCATTGATAATAGAAATATTATTATGTKTGTTAACATTARAAGTATTAATGCTAATTTTAATAAACTTGAAGTGTTCGTTGAAAGCTTGCCTGTTAAACCAAAAGTCATAGTGTRCAGAGAGTCTGGGAATATAGCATGGGTCGATTATTATCGACTACCTGGATATGTAATCTATTACAATGAAAGCAAGATATAGATGTCATGATGTACCTAAGGCAGAACTTGTATATAGTATTAAAAAATATTTAATTAAAAACGTAAATGTTAAAAATCACCTCGTAATAGGTGATTTTAATATTGATATTTTAGATAAAGCGCTGCCTAGCAATAGATATCATGAAAATATTATGAGATAARAATTTATAATAAACTTTTTAGAAAAGGAATTTACACCGTGTTTCCTTGGAGTTACAAGACCCGACCTGGATAAGAATAGTGGATCATGCATAGATAATATTTTTATAAAAACAAAATTGATAGATTATAAAGCATATATATGTCATTAGTCCTTTCGTTGATCATTATCCACTATTCTTAACCTTAGACAAAATAAAAGATAATATTACAATTAAACCAGAGTATATAAAAATAAAATATATAATAAACTGAAAAGTATTGGAAATAAAACTAATTGGATAGATGKACTAAGGGAACAAGATCCTAACGAAGCTATAAACTGTCTGATAAACATAACTAATTGTATAAGAAGGGCAAAAATTAAAGTTAGAYATAAAACACGAAGAGATATGACCCCAAGAAAAAAATGGATAACTAGTGGAATTTTGATTTCATGTAAAACTAAGGAYCACTTATACAAGATGTGGAGAAAAAAGCCTGATAGTTTGATTCTAAGGGACCAATATAAAAGTTATTGTAAATTATTAGATAAAGTAATACTAGATGTCAAGTATAAATATGAAAAAGAAATGGTTAATAGAAGTTGTAACAATCCAAAACTTTTGTGGGATTTTATAAATACTAAATTGGGCAAAAATAGGATGCAATCTGATAAGATAAATGACATTAACCATGAAAATAAAATAATAGTAAATCCAATACAAATTGCAAATATAATGAATACATACTTTTGTAAAATAGGATCGGACTTAAGCAGTAAAATTAAACCACCTAATAACGTAAATTTAAGGCTACCTGAAACAAACCCAGAAACTATACTTTTTGAACCAACAGTAGTTTATGAAATAAGCACAATTATAAAAAACATGAAAAACAAAGCTGGTGAAGTTGACAATATTAATACCAAAACCATAAAAACCTTATCTATTTTCTTAATTAAACCTTTAAAGCATATATAATAATTTATGTGTTGAGAAATCGATTTGGCCTAATGCACTTAAAATTGCAGATGCTATCCCCATATACCAGACAGGAGATAAATCAAGTGCATCTAACTATAGACCGATATCGCTCATATCGAACATAGCAAAAATTTTTGAAAAAATAGTTTATGACATGGWATATAAATTTTTAATTAAATTTGAAATCATTTCAGATCRACAGTATGGTTTTGTAAAAAAATCGAGGTAMAACGGATGCTCTTTACAATATTGTTAATATAAYTTATAACAAGATTGACCTCAAAGMAAACCTATAATAGCAACTTCTCTTGATTTGGCCAAGGCTTTTGACACTGTCAATYATGAAATATTACTTCAAAAACTTGAGAGGTATKGAATTAGAGGAAAAGTCTTGAATTTATTTACTTGCTATCTTAYGGATAGACAACAAAGGGTAAAGATACTAAATGTTACTASTGCGTATAAAACAATTTTAACTGGTGTGCCACAAGGAACAATATTGGGTCCTTTGTTGTTTATTCTACACGTCAATGACCTCCTGATTAATATGCCAAAGGAAG
>NW_015149205.1:0-49441 GCF_001465965.1 Polistes dominula | reverse complement strand
ATATATATATATATATATAATATTTTTCCTTTATATTTGCAAATTTTGTAAGTAAAAGTATGTATTAAATATAATTCAAAGACTTTCTTCTAACATGTGTCCTATAATTTAATTTTCACAGAAACAAATTAAAAATATAATAAGAATTTTTTCAAGCTACTTTGATATATAGTTCTTTTAACATAGTTCTCTTACATATTATACTATATCTCACACAGAGAGACATATATGAGAATTTCACGTTGATACAAATGAAAAGACTCCAATTTACTTGAATTACAATTAGCCTGTTGGAAGTTGTGTGAAATATGTGAAATGTCTGGAATAGGAAGTCCTACATTTACCAAGCATGTGTACATATATATATATATATGTTCCCCCTTACATATGTCGAAAAGTCAGCAATTAAATTGAGGGATAGGAAATCAAGTATAGGAGAGATAGTCGGCAACGTGACGATCGAAAACGTAAATTCTGGAACGCCTTATCGTCCTGATGTTCCACAAATAGAGGAGCTTGGTACCATACGAGGGAGAGCTCAGCCATTTGCATAATATGGGAATCACTACTGGCGAGAGGAAAGGAGAAGTATGAGTGGAGAATGAGGTAGGGTGAGGAACCATTGTTCAGATGGCGTCTTCGTGAACGTGGATTAGTATGTGAGAAGATTCGAGGAACGGAAGAACATCCAAATACGTAACCTCAGCAATAATAATTACGTTTTCTGTGTTACACCTTCCAACAACAGTTGCTTGAGCAACTTCTTCTTTCCCCTCATTCTCTTTTTGCATATACGTATACGTACACATACATATATATATATACATGTGCATTCTTGTTGGTTTCTTTTCACAAAGAGTAAGCGTATGGTTTATGTGTTGTATGTATATATAAATGTGTTGGATACTTGAGTATGTCATGTATTTAATACAACATACATTGCCAAGTTTTTACTTCCTCTCTTTTTACCGGAAGAAAGCCTAAAAAGTATTCTCTACACTACGTCGCACTCGTCTAAAAGGGAAAGAAGGAAAGAAAGAAAGAGAGAGAAAAATATCTTCGTGAGAACCGATGAGATCTCTCACGTGTAAATGTTAAGCATGGTTTTGAGCGAAATCAAAAAGAAAGTATTCGGGTCTTTAATTTAAGCGGATTTCATTTAATGTAAGGATTGGTGAGAATGTGATGTGTGAAAGGTAAGGAAAGTGTGTAAGTATTCTTCTGAAAGTTTTCATTTTAGTGGTTGGAAAAAAAAGGGAAAAAGGGTAGAACTTGTAGATTAATTTTTCTTACCAGACATTCAATATTAATATAAAACGAATAATATAAAAATGTGGTATAAAAATCATTTATTATTATTATTATTATTATTATTATTATTATTATTATTATTATTATTATTATTATTATTATTTTTCTTTTGTTCGTTTTTTTTTTGCCGAAGAAGAATCGAATCAAAAGCAATATCGTAAGATTCGTATTTCGAAGATGACATTCGTTTTTCATCGATCTCATGGTCGTAGAAAAAGCAAAGCTTATGTCTATCTTGACAAAGTGCATATGAAAGAATAAAAGAAAAAGATAGAAAGAGATATTTTCGGTCCCGACAATGCCACTTGCGAAAGCAGGTCGAATGGTTTTTGCCTCTTACGGAAAACCTAATATCGAGTCACGATGTACCTGCTAGCGAAAACGATGTGCACTACGACTATGACAACTACTACTACAACGACCTAGGACAGCGAGGACAATACGGATCGAGCTAGCTGATGTTCTGCTTTCTGTTCAATGACGCGAACTCATCGATCAGCTCCTATCCTTACGACAATGTAACAATCAATCTGTCGCACTTTCGGCAAACAAGATGAAACCCTCTTCCTATGTCACCGTACTACCAGAAATCCTAATTAGAAATTCTAATATGCTTTCCAATTCCCATTTCCATCAAGCGTAATTTAATCTAATCTCATAAAAAAGAAATTGTAAAACGTAATTATCTTGTCATATAGATATTTTTAATAATTTTTGATGTAATATTTTTTAATGTAATAACTTTTTTTTATAACATCAGCGAATAGAGAACAAATATTTATGCAAAACGAAAAATTGACAGTTGATTCTTAAAAATGTACAACTTTTATTCGAGATTAAAAATAAAATAATTATTTTTTGTTTTTAATTATCTAGAGACCATAGACCTATTCTAAAAACATATAAATAATCATGTTATTCTATAATAATTAATTATATATAAATACTGTAACTTCAATGCAACTCCAATTTTATCCTATCTCCCATTACCAGCCAATTACTTTTTTTTGGATGAATTTTCAAATTTTTTTCTGTAATAACTACAACTTCAGAATAAAATATATTCGTTAAAATCATAAAATTGTACCTTGTTCTTAATGGAAATATTAAAAATTCTCACTATTTTATTTTAAATTAATAATTAATGAATGAAGGGGCTGCGCTCAGGGACGGGAACAATGGCGGGATTTGGTATTTGCGGCAATGAACTTTCAAGTTCCTAATACCAATTAATAATAATTAATGATATAAAATAATTTTTATAAATAAAAGAAAAACAATTGTTGCAAAAATAGTTCTATTTGATTAGTATGAATATCATTATACAGTTAATTTAATTTATTTTTTGCATTTTCGTATTGTGGCAGGTAATTGGTTAAAATGTATCTGTCATGAAGTAAACGATGAAAGGAGACAACAAGCAATAAAAAAAAAGACAAAAAAAGAAAAAAGGCAAATATCTGTGATGAGGTGGAGTGTCTGATGGTACTTTAGAAGACTAAGAAACTACTTTATCTAGCGATTACAATTATCTTCTTCTCTGGAAAATGTCAAAGCGGTCTTATTGTCAGGGAAAAGAATGATGGAAGAAGAGGAAGAAAGAGAAAAAGATAGTACCGATTCTATACTATAACAAACCTTTCTTTCTATCCTTCTTCTTTTTCTTTTTCTTCTTCTTCTTCTTCTTCTTCTTCTTCTTCTTCTTCAGAAACCTATCTCCATTTCGTTTTATCCAAGAAAGACAAGCGTCAGTTGCAATATTGCAATGTAAAGGAAGTAATCAACCGCGTTGGTTACGAAAAAGCAGTAATCGACTCGTGGCTCATCTCGTCTTTTGTCTTTCTCTCTTTCACACAATCCTACCCAACCGACACCCCATCCTCAACCCCCACCATCACCCTCACCCTCACCCTTGCCAGCAATTTTCTTCGATTGGCCAATACGAGCTTGGATTTCGAATTACAGTAACGATCCCAAGTATTAGGATTTCTTTCATTTTGCTTATAAAATATATTTTTTCTGTTTTTTTTTTTCCTTTTTTTTCGTTCTTTCCCACGATAATACTCGTTATCGATAAAAGAAATTATTATTTTTTTTTATTATCACTTTTCTTTTCTTCCTTTTCTTTCTTTTTCATATTTTTTACTAGTTTCATTATACTCAAAAGCAATTTTGAGTGTAAAAAAAAAAAACAAAAAACAACCCAAATGTAATATTTCAAATTTAGTTTCTTCATTGTAATTTGATTATTACAACATTATCTAAAGTTATTCCCAATAGATGTTCAGCAACTACTTTAAGTGACCTATATTAAGTTACTTCCATAAGTTATGGCAGATTATTATCTTGGAATACATATAGACTACTTTTCATTTCATTCGTATTAAAGCCAAGGATGATCTTATATATATATGATATATATATAATCATAGTTTTATATATATATTGAAAAGTTTTGATCCTATTCTTTTCTACAAGTTTTCAGAGACTGTGTCGAAAAATAAAAGTCAAGTTGACCAAAAGAAAAAACCGTTTCTAAGATAAACCATAAACTTTAAAACTCGTCCACTTTTAATACCAAGTTGATGAATAATTTCTAAGCTTCTAATTCGATTAATCAAAAGTTCTGTAACAATTATTATGAATCCTTAGATCATTTATTTATTGTATAATTATTAGATGCGAAATATTTATATTTATATATTAACATTTATAATTTTTAATTTTATTTTATTTCTTTTATTTTATTTTTTTTTTTTTGAATACATTATATTTGATCGATTTGATAGATAAAGTAAAATCAATGATCCATAATAATTCCTTTTTCCTAGTCATTATAAAAATTTACGATAATCTTCTTTTTGATATTTCACAATCAGTGAATGCACGATAGAATATAATACAGTAGAAAGAAGAAAGATATTCTTCTTATCGAAGAAAAAAATACAAGAAAAATCTCGTAGGATTCAGTATGATGGCAACGAGCCAATCGATGATAACTTTTATCTAACAATAAGAATCCTAGTATCGAATTCGAGCAAATCGATCAGCAAAACGAATGAAAGATCTTGTTGATTCGCGTGTATTGCTACTACAATTCTACTACTACTACCGAAACGAAAGAAAGAAGAAAAAAAAGAATGGAAAAAGACCAAAAAAAAAAAGATAAAGATCCTTGATCCTTGCAAGAGAAGAAATTTTTCGAAAAGACTTTAGCCTATCCTCCTACGTTCTCAATGGTGTCGCGTCTTTCAGAGTTCGAAACGACGAGGAAGAACGTGACCGGACCAAAAAAGAAGAGAGATAGAAAAAAAACTTGTAAGAGAGAAAAAGAGAGATGGCTCGCATAGGGAGGGGGGAGGGATGGGAGGAGGGAAGAGCCAGGGAAGAGGAACAGGAAAAAGAGCTTTTGTATTTTGCACAGAAGAGCTTCTTCTTCTTTCTTCTTCTTCTTCTTCTTCTTCTTCTTCTTCTTCTTCTTCTTCTTCATCTCTTTCTACAAAAGTCGAAGAAATTCTCGCGTCCTCTAGAACGAATTTACTAGCTTCCGTTCAACGGAAGAAGAGAGAGGTAGAGGAAAGGAAAAAAACATAAAAAAAATAAAAATAAAAAAAAAAGCAAAATAAAAAGAACTAACAAAAGAAAAAGAGATATTTACTGCATTATGAACGGAATACTGCAAATATAAACGATGAAAAGAGACTTTAATTTCTATTTTAAAATAAAACTTCAAATGTGTTTGTCCGTAGATTGTGTTATAATATTCTCATTGTTTGTCTCAATTGTTAAAATATTTTCAATATTAAAAATTCAATACAAATGACAATTCATTTTTTATCTAATTTTATTATATACACATATAAATATGTTTTGTATTAAATTTAATAATTTTATATTCAATTGGATTTGATCGTATTTTTAATCCATTTTCTTTAATTTGATTATCGTGAAAATTTAATAGATCTTAATTCGATTAATTTATTTGATCAAAATGTCCTGAATCCTAATACAAACGAGATTATTTAGGATTTAAATACGAACAAACCGAGAACGAAGTTATTATCGTTGATTGAAGATTTAATTGAAAAAGCTAATGAATATATGCTGCGTGTACGTGTGTGTGGTTGCGTATGCGTGCGCACGTGCGTGTGCGTATGCATGCGCGCGTGCATTCGCGTGTACAAATCCGTGAGAATATTTCAACTTCACTTACTCTCGAATGAAAAACAAGATACCCTTGCAGAATTTGTTAATTAACTTTTGGTAAACAAGAGATTCGTTTAACTTATATAAATACTGTATAATAAATTTTATCGGAGGATAAAATTCTTAATGACTTAGAAAATTCGCTCTTTCTCTCTTTTTCTCTCTCCCTGTAGTAGATGAACCGTGGAAAAGGGAAATAGAGCTTAACTATTCCGAAGTATCGGAAATATTCCGAATACTTAAAGAAAATTCTACAAAGATCCTAAACTCGTGGACTTTCTTTATTTTTATTTTTTTATTTTTTTAAATATCATAAAAAGCGCTTGGAAACTGTTATGCGAAAGGTACAGTCTGAACAATGAAAATACACACCAAAAGTTTTCTTTGACAAGCGTGTTAGAACATTGAATTACATTCATAAATTCGTTATTAATTTATTTAACAATAAAAAAGAACATTCTTTAGCCCTTTATAAAAATAAATGTAATATGACTCCTCATTGATTATTAATTCTATGTACGAACAATTTCATGTATAAATTCGTATATCCCGATATATCAAAGTTGAAGAAATGCTTATCAAAAAATAAAAAATAAAAATACAAGTTAACGAACACGGATGAATATGTAGATGATATGGATTATTGGTCGTACTGAAAAGAAAATCAATAAAATATTATAAGAATCGAAAATAATCGTCAAAGAGAGGTAACTCTATGAAAAATAATGAATAGTTTAAAATGGTAGTTAAGCGATGTACATAAATCACGATAACGAAAAGCGTAGTTGGTTAAGGGAAGAGAGTTTCAAGGGGAATGAGGAGAAAAGGGTGGTGGTTGGTGATGCTAGAGAGAATAGCTCGGACGAGCATTAAAAATGACTGGAACGAAACGTGGTCTCTTATGGTGTGTGCATGCGATGTAACCCATCTAAGCGTCGTTTATTACTACCCGGATGTGTCCAGAGCATTTTAAAAAGTCGTTTTCTCGAGCGTCCAACTTTTTCCTATAAGTTTGATTATAATATTTTATTTTACACTTTAATTTTTACACCTATTTTCATATCTGTCTTTTAATATTTATATCAGTCCTTTTTCTTTGTTTTCGATCCCTACGAAACCAATCGATTTATACTTCATACGAAAATTGTATTGGAAATACTTAACACGATAAATATAACAATTTTTGTTTAAAAAAAAATAGAATAATAGTAAATTTAATATAAAAACAAATTTAATACTTACAGTTAAGTATACACATAAATTGAGAAGAATATTAAACAATATTGCATTAATGTACAAATTAATTACGATCTCGCATTAAACTAATCTTTTTAAAATCACACAATCATTATTAAAGTAATATCAAATTAATCGCGCGAGAATTATAAAATAATTATATATTACGAGATTAAAAAAAAAATCATGTTACGAGAATAATTAAAGAAAATGAAAATAATAAACTAATAAACGTGATAATAGCGATGCATTATTTCAGATTGATCACGATACAGCAGCTTAACTTAGCCTCAATATCGTAATTTGCCGAGGAAGGATTTTAGTATTAAGCTTCGATAAGTTATAGCACTAATTATACTTCGTTGCTCTAATTAAATTAATCCGTGGGAGGTGTATGAACGCGTTAGCCGATTATTCGAACATAGTCTGGTCCAGCAAGCACACGGGACAACATGTATAGAATCTAATCGTATATATGTATTCCCAAGCGATCTTTCCTTCTAACTATACCAATAAAAACTACTTCATAGTTCATTAGTGTTATATTGTAAACGTACAATTTCCACAAATAAAGATATTCTTGATCGTTCACTCTTGTAAGAGTGATCGCGACTACTTTTAAAATCAATATTAATTTGTTTTTAATTATAGATAAGATTATAATAATTATTTTTGTTTTATTATAAAAAATACAAAAGGCTCATTATTTGTTGCATGTTATATTCGAGGGTAAAAAATATTCTATATATAATACAATATATTATAATATAAAAATAATTACTATATGAATTACTCTATATATGTATATTATAATATAATAAATATTATATATTTAATACTCTATATATAACTTATATAATTTTAATACTATATATTATAAATACTTATATATTTTAATACTTTAATATATATATAATATAAAAACCGGCCTCGTTATAATAATAAAATAATTCTACGTATTAATAACGTAAAATAAATAATTAGAAGAAAGTATAAATCTTTCGTTATAACTCGTGCAATCAAAAACGCTAATGCACGAATATATAGGTATATACGCAAAAATAGATGTATATACACAAACACACGCGCGCTAATATGTACACGCATACACGAGAGAACTTCGAAGATGCTAATTACCGTCGACAACGACATTTCGCCTGGTGAACGCGATCGCCAAGCAGGAAGTAATTATAACTCTTGAGACGAAGTTACGCAGCCGGTACCTTTCAAGCACACCCGAGTTCGTAAGATTTTTCCTTTTTGGCATCTAATCTTCTACAGGCGATTAATTTCCGATCGTTTCTTCCATTTCTCCTACTTTTTTATTTTTTTTATTTTATTTTATTTTCATTTCTCTATTGAAGAACGAAGATGAAAACCGTTTTATAATGCTTTCTCTTGGTATTTCTCAAGAAAAAGAAAAAAGAATAATAACCAAAGGACGATGACCTCGAACTAACAAATGAGAGTACGTTGTAATCGTCAATTACAAACTTACTAACTCGATTAATTACGAGAACGATATTTTCTCTATAATTTTGTCTATAATTTATTTTCTTAGGTTTTTTTCATTTAAATCATTTCGTTTAATTGTACAATTTATGATCAATTTATGACTAATTGATATCACACGACTCGTAAGTACCTAAATCTACATAATTATACATTTAACATATCTATGATCTAACATTGAACTATAATAGAAAAAAAGGAGAGAAAAGAAGAGATAGGTAGAGAGAAGAGAAGTAAGATAGACAAGGTTTTTGAAAAAGGGAATTAGCTGGAGAAAAAAAGAGTGAAAAATACACAGTTTTTTCTTTTTTTTTTCTCCATCCTCCCAGAAGAGGATTTTCTCAGCACTAACATAAACGCACATCGAATCGAGAACGCAGAGAGTGAATGAGAGAGAGAGAGAGAAGCAATGTGCTTTAACACACTTAACCCTTTTCTACTTCGAAGTCGCTCGCTATTATTCGAGTAAACGAGAGACGACCTCCGCCTCGGTTGCCCTTAATGACACGGGACGTTAATTTAGCTCGCACGCAATCCAGACGACGCGTTTAAGAAGATTTTTTTAACTCCTCTACCAAGATAGGATATACCATCCTTATTATCATTCTTTTTTTTTTTTATTAATTTTAATTTAAAATTTTTCCCCTTTATTCGATAATGGTCTTTTTTTTTTATTATGCTTGCTTGATCCTTAAACTTCTTTATTGTTAATCATAAAATTAATTGATTTTTATTTTCTATGGATTATTGATTCAAATGAAAAATTAATTGATTCGATATAAAATATATAATTATTTATTAACGTTGCAAACATTCTGATAAAAGCGTTGAGAGATTGAAATTTCTCGAATTAGTTCTATTATCTTATATTAAATTTAATTATTTTTCTATATCAAGATAGATTATAATTAAAATTCATTCATTTTTGTATACGCTATAAATTCGAAAAAATATTATTAATATTAGTTTATTAATTTACATATGTGAAATTATTCAATGCGTTCATAATAGTTTTATTGTATTAATTTTTATTAAATTTACATTAGCATAAATTCCAAAGAAGTATATATAACCATAAGTAACATAATAATATAATATATAATAATAATAATAATAGTATATTGTAAAATATTATATATAATATAGTATACTATATATTATAAATAATAAAATGGTAATAAAAAGTATATAGTAATAAAGGTATCATAAGTAACATTAGAATTTTAAAATTCAAAGAAGAAATATATTTGAAAGATTTAGCTACACTTTGGCAAACGTAGAAACGTAGTCACTTTATGTGGTACAGACAGAAAGAAAGGTTTGTCCTGCGGTCATTTCATGTTATGTATGGCGTATCCCTTTTCAGGATAATTATTGCACCCTCGTGTCTCCCTCGTCGTCGTCTCGTGGTTACTATTAGCTTCCCTTTTCATTACATCGACCAAGCGATTGCGGCTGGGAGGTCACGTCTCGGTAACGCTTTACTTCACTCTTCTCTCCCTCCCCCCTCTTCCTCTTGTCTCATCCTATCTCTTTCATCCGTATACGTACATACGTATACGTATACAATATATATATTGTGATATATGTATTATATGTATATATGATATTGTGATATATATATATATATATATATATATATATATATATATATATATATATATATATATATCGTGAGTAACATTACCTTCAAAACGTTTACTTTACGCCCAATTATTATATAATACTACGAAATTTCGATATACCCATCTTCGATAACTAATATAGAAAAAAGTTTATTTTTAAACATTTTATCAAATATTCATTTTAGTTATCAATTTATTAATGCCGTTTGATAAAAAATTTATCAAACGATTTAATTATTTTATGTTTCTATATAGCATTTTATATTATTCAATATACAAATGAAATTTTTATTTAACTTTTATCAAATTTATTATGAGAACATTAATCCAGATATAATTTAGAATTGAAAGGTATTTTTACATACTAGAGTGCTCGGGCTACGCGTTGTTGTGGATTTTTTTATAAAACATTGCTTTAATATAATTCTAAACTATTTAATGCAATCAAATTAATATTCACTAATAATTTCTGGGAATTTAAATTAAGCATAAGACAACATACAATTTTTAATTTTTATTATATATCTTGTGGGGTTCAGAAAGAAAAGAAATAATATATATGTTGTGGGTTCAGAGAGAAATATAAATTTATGTATATTATGGAGTATGGAGAGGAATATAACAATAGTTTATTTAATATGTTAATTATTATGTCGAGCGGTATTTACAACAGTTTACAAAAAGTAACGTGGGTGCAAAATACAGAGTACAAAAGGGTTAAAAATATAGGACTGACTGACTGATTATATAACAGACTGGTATAACAGATAATAGACGGACTAATAGACGGATACAGGCAGACTCACTATGTAACAGACAAACAGACGGATATATACAGACAGCAGATTTCTTACTTTCTTTCACATATTTATATCAAAAATGAGCTACACCCTTTGGAGAGGGAAGGAAATATATGAATCTTATTGGCCAATAATAGAAGGGTCCACCCCCCATAGTCTACCGATGGGTACAGCTTATGTTTTTGGTAAAGATCGTAGTGAAAGTTATACATAAAGAACTTTATCTAGACTAAGGAATATCGTTTCACTTTATGTTATCGCATGTGTTTACATAGGAATCCGAAACCACTTTAAGGGTCCGACATTGCACAAAGGTTTTCGTCGCACCAATACGTCTCGATAATTCTTAAATTTGTTTGGGAATTTATGGCTCTCCCGAAATATTCCTCTTAATCTTTGAGTGGAGTTTTTTTCTTTCACTAAGACCGATAACTTATTCAAGCAGAAAATAAAATATAAAGGAAAAGAACTGAATATAGGGCTTATCGTCTACGATTTTAAATTAGAGTAATATGGATTTTCTAACCATAAGTCCTAAGCCGCAAATGGACATTGTTTGACCTTGAAACTTATTAAATGAGAAAAAAGATAGTATCACTTATACGTGTTTAAATTTATTTAAAAAGATTAATTGGGCTGCATTGAATAATTTAGTATTATATTGAATCAACGTATTATAATGAAACCACAGCAACGCGTCGCTGGGGACACCTAGTTTTGTAGTAAATTATAAAAAGGTACCAAATAATATTACACTTAGAATGGAATATATAAAATAATAATACATGAAAAAATATAAAAATCAAGGTTGCTTATGTCATATGTAAATCTACAAAACGCGTTTGATGTGAATAAAATGAAATAATTGAATTGTAATACATCACCACTTATTGAATGCTTACAGAACCTAGAGACTTAGATAACCTCTAAATAATAAATCCTTAAATTAGAATAAAGAATAAAAAATAATCGCGATAAAATCTATCCTATATTCTAAATTGGAAAAAATCACACAAAATAAAATAAATTTCATTAAGATCGGTTGAGTAGTTTCGAAGTTCATCGCAAATCAACAATGTGACACTGAATTTTTATATGTATAGATATATGTGTGACCATTTCCTTACTAGTGACCTAAATTATAGATTGATCTTGTAAAGGCCCCGTATGAACGACTGACCCATTTAATGATGAAAAAATTTGGCAAAATTAGTAACTATTTTTATACATTTTTTTCTAAAATATGATTATACTAAATTCTGATTGAGAAAAAAATAATTATTAACGATCGAAAGAGAGAGAACAAAATTTTGTCGGAGGGAACTTTTTCATGACGATAAGATAAATTTAAAGTTTGTAAGTAGAAACAATCTCATAGCCTTAGGTAAACTCGAATAACAAGAAACAAGAGAAGCATAAACAATGAAGGAAGTAAAAAAAAAATTAATTATCTTAATGCAGTTCCCGTGTATTCGACCATACGTACACCTTAATGCGATCGATTAAACGTTTCGAGCCCTTATACCACGCCAACTTTCAACTATACCTATACGAAAAAACTCATAGAAAAAGTTTCTTCTTAGCGAGAACGTAAAATGCATTTGTAAAATTGGCATGAAAAGGTATCCTTACAAGAGACTTGACTTTTTATACTATTTTATTCTGATATAGCATAAAATTATAAATTCGATAAAATACGACAATGAAATATATACAATAAATAATTCTTATGATTTTCATCGATCAATCTAATTAATTTAGATTTTTTAAAAATATTTCTCTTCGAGTAACAAGATCTCAATTAGTTTTGAAACAGTTTCGATATTTTTATTTTTAAGCAACAGCAAAATATTTCATTATTTTTTTTTTTTTTTTTAATCTTTTTCTACAGTTTAATTACAATTTTACATTGATTTCTGATATTCAAACATTTCGAAGGTAAATAAATGATCTAAAATTTTTAAAATTTTCAACAATTTTTTCATAGACACTCACTATAATATAATAATTAATCTTTTCGTTAAAAATAATAAAAATAGTTTTGATACCGTTTGAAACGTATGAAGAAATATTCTACTGAATAAAATAAAATAAAAAATCCTTAACAATAAAGTAACGTTATCATTTGAAAGTTCGATCGTTGTACACACCGATGCGTGACTCGAAGCGCCATATAGCGAAAACTCCATACCAGGATCGATAAATGAAAATGGCGTTAAGCAAAATGAGCATGCACGCGAATAGTCCATTAACTCTTGTTTTGTATACCACGAGAATGCTACGGAAATGCGCTTTAAAGAAGAGGGTAAAAGAGTAGGGTGGATGGTTTTTTAAGTACCACGAATCCTATGGATCCTTAATTTTCCATGATAATAATACGATCCTACGTATTTCTCTACACTTTTTTCCGCCACATTATCGAACACATTTCCTAACGCGTACAAATAAAATAAATAAAGAATATTATATGCACATTCGAAATAATTAATATATACAATTATAATATAAGATGTAATTTAAAAAAAGAAATATTATATAAAAATTAAAAAAATAATTTTTCTTTCATAAATTATCTTTTTCTTTTATAATTTTA
Organism: Polistes dominula; assembly: GCF_001465965.1. Next base: position 36,158 of record NW_015149205.1, on the reverse strand, counting down.
TCATAAAAATACTGTATGTAATATTAATACTATCGTTAATTGCAATTATAAAGAATTTATTTGTATTTCTTAGTACGTTATCAATTATGCCGGTATAAATTTATATTCTGATCAAATTTAATGAAAAAAGAAAAAGAAGAAAAAGAAAAAAAAATGATAAATAAAGTATTTGTACGGAATGATTAATCTAGTATTCCTGCAACATCTTTTCTCACACGTGGTAACATTTCATGCGAACTATTGTATCTCCATTTGTTGCACGCGTTGGCACCACCATATCGATTCGCATAGGTTTCACGTACTACACACGTTCTATGTATATACAAAAAGCTTCGACGACCAGCAAAACAATGCTCTTTCAGCAAATGGAATAGTCATGTAAAATACAATTTAATCTAACCAGTCAAATTGTTTCATACGCACTCTACAATATTATAATATAATAACAAATAATAATAAAATAATTATTTGTATGTCCTTACAGTGTGTGACAACTTTAAAACTGTGAAATAACACAATTTTATCGTGTGAAATTTTCAACAATATCGATGAACATTTCGATTTCACGCTTGGTTCTTCGTTCAAACATTTGATTTTCGTTGAGGTGCTAACGAGATATGGCGTGAAACGTTAAACCGATTTCGAGATCTGTTCCGAGGATCAAAACAATATTATTATACAATTGGTCGGTCATAAAAAGTAAAAAAAAATACAAAATAAAAAAAAAATATGATCACATCGATTAAGATTTTTTATTTTTTTCACGTGTCTACGATTATAATGATTTATAATTTATTTAAACAAAAATTTAAAACAATATATATATAGGGGAAAATTGTTGTCAAATAATCCAGCATCAAAAATGTGTATAAAATAAAATAACCGAGATAAATTGCAATATATATATATATGTATATATATATTATTACGATGATCGAAAGATTAATCGACCGACAGAAAATATAATGTACCACATCGAGTACACACATACTAAGCAAGAAGATAATATTTTTATCCGGGATGCGATCTATATGTAAAATAAAAAAAGAAAAAACAAATTACATATAATATACATATGCATAAAAATACATCATAGGATAAAACAAATAAAGAAAGAAAGAGAAAGAAAGATATATAGAAAAATATATAAGCCACACGTATACGCATTTTATACTTTCCCCACCATAACTAGCTTAACATTAATCTCATGATGTAAGCTTTAGATATAAACGATGTAAGACTCGCAAAAGAGAGACGTCCGATCTTATCTAAAGATAATTATTTTATTCGCGTGAAACTTACTGCGTGAGTACGTCCTATGTGAGTGTGTTTATATTTGTATAAATAAATAAATATATATATATATATATATATATATATATATATGTGTGTGTGTGTGTGTGTGTGTGTGCCTGCGTGCGTGCGTGCGTGCGTGTGTGTACATATACGTTATGTTGCATTCGTTTAAAACTCGAATCTTACAAAAGACAGAATGAAGTTAACATGAGATAACGTAGGTACGAAGGGGTTAACGGGTTGAATGAAAGATTCATCTACACACATATATATATGTATATAGATATATATGTGTATGTGTATACTCGAACGATACTTCTCGTGAACAATGACAGATGAAAGTGAAACTTTAGAACGGCGAGAGGAGACGGTTTTGAGGGCATCAAACCTGGACGAGAACGATAACGTGCTTGAGAAAAGTTCCCTCCTCCTCTTCCCCTCCTTTTCTTCCACCTCCCTCTCTCTCTCTCTCTCTCTCTCTCTCTCTCTCTCTCTTTCGTACTTCACGGCAGAGATTAATTACTATGATACGAAAAGGATCGAAACGCGACGTGTTTATGAGACCGTCGTCATCTTCATCGTCGTCTTACAGTTAAGTGATTCCCCTTCTTACGAAATATTTCACTATTTTCACATGATCCATGTTTTCTTATTTTTTCTTTTCTTTTCTCTTTTCTTTTATTATTTATTTTTTATTTTTTTTTTTTGTAGTATAATATTTTTGCACTTAGTTTCGTCAGTCGTGTGCAATGTTTGGTAAGACCGGAATCTTTGATACGACGTTGTCCTTATTTGAAATAATTTAATGAAATTTGAAAATAATTATTATTAATAATATTTCTTATTATTATAATATTATAGTAGATAATTATTATTTGCGAATTTCTAGGAGATATCGTTCGAAATCATATTTTTGTTTTTTCTTTTGGTTTTATTTGTACAATATCATCGAAAATTTCACCTTTAGGGAAAATAATTAAACAAAAAAAAAAAAAAGGAAAAAAAGAGAAGCTTTTAAATGTTGGCACGAATATTCCGAACTAAATTTAGAACACGACCGTATTTCCAGAAAGAATCAAAGAATTTCAGTAACTCCCTTTTTTGTTGTCTTTTTTTTAATTTTGTTACGTTTCCTTCACCTTTTAGCTGTACTTCCCCCCCCCCCTGACATGTAAAAGAAAATAAATAAAAAAAAGGAAAGAAAAAAACGAAAGAAAAAAAGCAGAGAAGAAAAGTTTAAAAGAAAAAGGAACAAGTGACCTCAATAGCATAATCTAGGAAGCATACATTTGTTTTTCCCTCAAGAATAATGTAGAATGAATGATATAAAATAGAGACACTGTATATATGTGGTGTAACCAAGTGAACACACCAACCAAGTAAGGCTGGTTCTAAGCCTGAGAGGGAGAAAGAGAGAAATAGTAGGACAAGTGGCAAAAGTGTACTGGTGCAGACATGGCGCCCAGAGCTTTTACTACCCTTCACAATCCGAGCTTTTATCGCCATTAGGATACCCCCATTTACGGTGTTATGCAATCGGACCTTTTTACATAGATACTATATACATATATACATATATATTATAAATCCATATGTATATGTATATGTACATGTAATATATCGCACTGTGCATACGATATATCAAATTGTCATACGAACTCGTTCCACAAAATGCAATATCATCTTATGTTAGATATATCAAAAATATTATCATCCATCACTATTGTTTTGTATCCAGCAACGAAACATTTTTCTTCTAAAAACTGGATATGCAAATGTACAGATATATAAGAATAAATGTATGCGCAAAAATATTGTATTTTGTTATATTTACGATTTGATTTGTTGCCATCTTCGATTGGATGAATTTGTTTTCCTATTTTGTAGATTTTACAAATTTGTTGAGTATGTAAATATATAGGTTTACATATGTGTAGATAGATATTATATTTGTTGTATTAACTCTTGATTTGTTGCAATTTGTTTTAATTAATTTTGTTCCTATTTCATTGGATTTGTTATAATTATCTTATGTGTTTCTTTTTGAATTTTTTTAATATTACCATAAGCAATAATATGAGAGGTGTGAATAATTTTGAAAATGTATATTTTCAATTAAGTGTTACGTTCAACTTACATCAGTATACTAACAAATCGTTAGAAACATTTAATTAGAAGAATACATCACGTATCGCAACAACTACGAGTAAACTTGCAAGATGTAGCAAAATACATAGAGAAGTTATTATTTACGTAGTTACGAAAATTATTTACTGTGTTAATTATTGAGATAAAATCAATGAAATAAAAGAAAACATGTAAAAGAGAAAAACAAGAAGCGAGTGAACAAATTAGAAATTTCAAATGAAATAATTCGTAAAGAAAATTTAATTTCACGATTATCGGATGGAAATAAATAGATGAAAGTTCTGTGTGTTATAATACATTTAAAATATTTATCCTTGTTTTATCAATTAAATTTAATTAACATTTAAATTTAAATTAAACTTAACACGTTATACAAAATGTGTTGTTTTTTTGTCTTTTTTTTCTTTTTTTTTCTTTTTTTTTTCTTTTTTTTCTTTTTTAGTTCGCAAAATATATTCTTCGATAGTTGAAAAAAGATTATTTTTATTTTATTTTAATTTCTAAAAGTGATCGACATAAACGTATTAGTTCATTCAAAATTCACTCGGAATAAGATGTCCGTCCAACTGCTGCTCTCTTTTATGCAAATCGTTTTAGTTTCTCTTCTTCTTCTCCTCTTTTTTTCTTTTTTCAACGCGTAACTACACAAGAAGTTTTTTCTTTAGATTTAAGATATACGAGTCAATAGGACTAAGTTTCATAATATATTCTAACTTTCGCTACGAATCGGAAAGGTCAACTTAAAACTTTCCTTAAATTTCAGTGAACCGTAAGTCTTCTGGTGAGTAAAATTGTATGAAATTCCGTGAATGAGTAAGACGAAGTGAGAGAATAAAATTTTGTGTGTGTGTGTGTGTGTGAGTGAGTATGTTCATCATCACTTCAAGTTCGAAGAATCACCACAATATCGGCACTTAATAAACTAAGTTCATCTAACGATGGCAAAGTAATTAACAAGTTCACTAGAAAGGTACTCACTATATACACCTGTTTAGTCTTCTTAATTAACTTTTAGTTGAGAATATTAGAATATTAGAGAAGATCGGTGCCAAGATTAAAAATATTTTCAATAGAAAATAGATTTTTAGATGAATAAAAATCAAAAGAATTCTCATTCGAGTTGTAACATATTCTACAAATGTTATATCTATTCGAAGTAATATTCTAAAATTTTCTACTTTCTGACATTTCCTTCTTCTTCCCTTCCTCTTCTTCTCCTTCTTCTTTTACATCTTCTTCTTCTTCTACTTTTTCCTCTTCTTTTTCTTCCTTTTTATTCTTCTTTCTTCTTCTACTTCTATTCCTTCCTATCTGTCGTTGGAAAAAGGGCACAAAATTCTTTCTATATCCATTCCTGAATACGCCAGTCAAATTGCGAACATTCTTAAAAACGTTTTTCTCCACTTTTCCAACTTATCGGATATATGCCGTAGGAATGAGTTTGATATGGTAAAATTATGCTCAATTGTAGACAATGTTGATACCATTGTAGTTGGTAATGTAAAGAATTCCGGAAGAATACACGTAATATTATTATAATAGAAAGTCGAGGGAAAATTAATTTCAATGAAATATGAATAATCTAATTTTTATCTAATTGCAATTACGTAAAAATTATTTAAAATTAATTTTAACGCTAAAAAAGAATTAATGAATTTAACAAAAAAAATCATTTATAACTACTTGAACCGTCGTATTGTAGTCTAAAATTTATTTCTATAATAATTTAATTAATTTAAATTGAAGTAAGTTCAAATTTTTATATGTGTAATTTTAACATCCAATTTGATTTTGTATTAAAATCTTTTATCTTATATATTTGCCTTCTTTTATTTTTGTTTCAAGCAAATCAAATCTTTCTAAAATTTTTGATAGAAAAATATGAAATCACAACTCGTAGATATTATTGAAAACGAGAGAAATTTTTGAAGATATTGAAGAGACAAATTTTGCTTTCTCAGCGAAAAGATAGTTATGAAACAGTAGATAACATTTGTAGTTTCTTGATACGTAGACAATAGCGGTCAGAGATAACAAGGGAACTATTCCTAACTAAAATACACTGACTTGAATTTTCCACCTTTGTGATGCTAATTTTATAATCAATGACATCATTCCTAAACAAAATTCAACAACAACGATAATCGAATATTATTCCAACTATTATTTTTTTTAAATAGTATCCCAAATGTAATAAATAAAAAAAAAGGGGAAATTTTCGTTGTTACAAAACAAGAAGAAAATACGTGCATATATTTAAATAAATTTCAACGTGTTGTGTCAAGTTCTCCGAGTAAAAAAAACCAAACAAAGATATTTACAAAAAAAAAAAGGAAAAAAAAGGAAGGAAAAAAAAAGTGGGAAAAGGAAGAAGAATTGCATTTTTCCAAACGAACGAATTGTTTTTTCCCGCTGGATCCTCTGGTAGAATGTGGTGCATCGATCGTGTATTATCCAACGTTTCCATGGTCACAGAAACTCGAAATCGACGGGGAACTACTCCTCCTGATAACCGTTTTCATCGACGAAGCCTCGTAATTGCATTTTAAATGCTTTCATTCACGCGCGACACACGTTCTTTTTTTATTTTTTTATTTCCCTTCCTTCCCCTCTTTCTCTCTCTCTCTCTCTCTCTCTCTCTCTCTCTTATATTAGTGTAACGTAACGAATGAAAGAAAATGTTAAAAATAAAAAAAGAAAAAAAATAACGTAAAGTAGAAAGAGAAAATATCAACAAAAGCGTTCGATCGCAACAATACCGATCGTAATTTTGTAAAAAATAAATTTAACGAAACCCATACAACCGAATACAATACGATGAACTATAAACTTGATTGGAAAAAAATATGAAAATAATAATAATAATAATAATAATAATAATAATAATAATAATAATTTATCAAATATAATGTTCGATTGTTCGATTTCAATTGAATATAATATTTTTGATTATATCTCAAAGTTTCTCTCTGACTTTTGATACACGTGCTAATCGTCAATGTCATATCTTTGAAAACAATCAAAGTGCATATGATGTTGAATGTTTTGGAAATGGTGTGTGAGTGTGTACGTGACGCACGTTTGTATATGTGTCTTATACGTGTTGTAATTTTCGAATTTGATATTTCAAGCTTGTACAATTGAAATTCATCGTGTTTAACGTATTTCTTGTCAGATAACTGTGTATGTAATACTTATATACAGTGACTCAAACAATTGATCAAATGTTCTCACAGTTTTTAAATTTTTACATAGCTTTCGTAATTCACATAATACAAAAATAATTTAAATATGTTGCATAATTTAAGCAAAATTAAAGAAAATTAACAAATCCGGGATTTGATCAATTTTTTGTGTCTGGGAAAAACGAAATTTTAGTATTTCGTATATCCTCTTTTAGCTTTCAATACGGCTTTTATGCATCTTGGCATGCTATCTACTAAATTTTTACACTGTTCAGGCTTAATTTTTTTTCAAGCGACTTTTACTTTTGACCACAATTCAATAATGCATCTCGAATTATGATCAAAATTGACAACTGCTTTTTTCAGTAAACCCCATAAGTGTTCTATTGGGTTCAAATGGGGAGACTATGGAGGAAGTCTAAAAAATTATTTCTGTACTATATAAACAACAAAAGTTATGTAAAATGTGTAACATATGTAAATTATTTCTGTACTATGTGAATTACGAAAGCTATGTAAAAATTTAAAAACTGTGAGAACATTTGATCAATTGTTTGAGTCACTGTATGTAGATACGTATATATGTATTGTTCTGGATAGCAAAAAGGTTTTTCTAAGCGGCCTGAAACTCGAATGCTCGGTTAACAAGACGAACGATCATTGGTTAACGATACCCTTTCTAATGGTGATACGGAAGAGTAGTTAATTGTGAACTACACAGATATATTTTTCGTGTTTCTACTAAGCATTAAACATTGTCCCACGAGTAGAAAAAAATTATCCTGAAAAAAAAGAAAAAAGGACATTTTTCAGTTTTATTTTATACGTATAAAATTGCGCCTTAAAAATATTTTAAAAATTCAGGAAAATTGTCTTTAAAAAAATATGGATTTAACGAAGAAGAAAAAAAAAGGAGAAATAAAAATTGTATTTTAAATAATTTGTTAAGACAATTTTAAATAATATTTCATACGTATACGAAAAATTGTGAAAAAACCATGATTAAAATTCATTTTGTAAGAATAATTTTTATTAATAATACCGATTGAAATAAGAAATATAAAAAAATAATATGACGTATTTATATTATTGTTTTTTTACGATATATGAGAAATAAATTTTTGTCAAATTTAAACGGCAAATACTAAAACTATGTTCAAAGCTCGGACCTCCTAAAAATTCTGACCACTCTACTCAAGGGAAATCGAATTCGAAACGAGAGTTGAACAGTGGTAAGGGGTACAAGGACTCGTTCAATGTGCTTTTATAACAGAATCAACTTCTTCTATCGTCGAACGCGATAGTTTTGTAAACTTTATTTCGGAACACCTTCGAGAAGGTGTTTCCCAAAAATGCTTTCTGTTATGTTCCAATTCAACTACCCTTCTAACACATATAAACACACACACATTCTCATTACTATCAGTAACTTTATCTTAAGCATTATACATATATTCTCTAAAATTACAAGCCTAAAATGTTTCGAACAAAACTAATTAATTTTCAAAATCACTTAAGAACTTTTGATTCATGTAGAAACTCTCGATCCACTGTATATTATTATTATTATTATTATTATTATTATTATTATTATTATTATTAATGTTTTCATTATTTTCGTTGTTAAATTTAAGCATCCCTTGTTTTCTCTGATTTTCAAAAATTACAATAAACAAGCACATACACCACGTAAATCACAACAAAATAAAATCCAACGAAGAATAAGAAATACGTGAAAATTTGTACAAGTTTTGTTCTTAATAATATTTTCTAAGTTACATATTATGCAATGATCGTTTGCAAAAAAAGAAAAACAGACAAAAAGATAAGTGAAGTGAATGATCCATTAGATTTCAATCTTCCAATGCATAAAAATCGAATAAATTTTAAAGTGCAATCGCCAAAACGATTTGTCCCATTTAATAGATGAATTATGCAGAAAGTAAATCCATGCAAAGACTCGAAGGTTTATTTCCGTAGTCACGTATGACACATCTTTGAAAGCGTGACTTCTCTTTCTCGAAAGGACATCTCAAGTTAACCAATACATAGATATTTTTACATACTACGGTTGGTGTACTATTTTTCATGCTCCGTATAAGTCTATCTTCTCGATTTAAAAATATACATCTATGTATATATATACATATATATATATAAGTATAAATGCATATCGATGCTATTCGAAGCATAAATCGAAAAGAAAGAGAAAGAGAGAGAAGTCATCGTTCTCAAATTTTCGAATCTATCAAATCCATCAAAAATAAAAATGAAAATAAAGTGACAGTAAGATTTATTTTTTTCGTCAAAAAAAAAAAAAATAAAATATCGAATTTATTTTGAGTAGTAATAGTAATAGTAGTAGTTTTTGTTGTTGCTTTAAATTAAACAAATTTATTAATAATTTAAATATTCAAACTATAAAAGCATATTGATTTTTGTCTTTATAAAATTAGTAAAATTTGTTATTACTGTTATTTAAAGTGTACAAATTGAACTCACAAGTTAGGCTACCAATTCTCCAAAAAAAGCGAAAAAAAACTTTATCCTACAATTTTGTATAAAAATTATTTTCACCCTCTATGGGCCCGTGTTACTTTCAAGTAACATATTCATTTTTCACCATTTTACTAAACAATTTTAGTTTTTTTAATGAAATGTCATATACATCTTAATTTTTGAATCTTTCCGAGAGAACTAATACTATTTGACGATACGCGATAAAATAAAAGTTATAACAAAAAAAAAACTGGATGATCTCTGCATGGACAGTTTGTTTGCTGTAAAACGAATAGGAAAAAAAAAAAAAAACAAAAAATAAATACAAAAAAAAGAAAACAAGAAAGAAAATAAACGGTAACGTTTTAAATGAAAGCACGCAATCAATGCTGGCCAATAGTTCGTTTAACTAATTTAAACGTAAATTCATTACATTTGCAATGAGTAGTGACCTAAAGACGTATGGAACTTTAATAGGACAATAATAATTAATACGATTCGTGTGCGATGTCGCGTTTAATATACCAGTGAATAATACAAATAAATAAATAAATAAATAAATAAACAAACAAACAAATGTACGAACGAACGAACGAACGAACGAACGAACGAACGAACGAACGAACGAACGAATGGACGAACAAACGAACGAATGTTATTAAGCATCAGGATAATGTCGACGAACGCGTTAGGTCGAGGCAAGTAAACAGTTTTAACAATGTGTACTTTTTGAATCGTTCATTCATCCGAGAAAACGGGATCGTTCGGACGAGATAACGATTACAAAACGACAACAACGTGGGACAGAGAGAGGTAAAAAAAAATAAGAAAAAGAGAGAGAGAAAGAGAAAACTCGGATTATAAAGAAAAAACAAAGGACCATGAGCAGAAACGAGTATGACCCTGTCGTGTTTTCCTACTGAATAGCCTGATAAAACGAAAACCATCGAGAAAAAGGGCTTACCTTTATTTTCTCTCTTATACTTTACATATGTACCTGCATTATATCTTATACATAATTATTGTGTGTGTGTGTACGTATGTAATCAAATATACTAGTTAGTTAACTTACTTTGATCCTTTATCGTACTATTTTTTCTATCTCTGAAAAATACAAATTTTGTTTAACTCGCAAATTTTTCGAAAATAACAACATTTATTTATGACTAAATGTTCTAAAAATCAAACTTCTAACTAATCAAAAAATTATATATAAACTAGAATGCTTCGGCCACGCGTCGCTGTGGCTTTGTTATAAAATGTTGATTTAATATTATTCTAAACTATATAGTAAATTATAACAACACACAAAATAATACCACAATAAAAATTTAATACATAAATTAATAATACGTGAAAAAATATAAAAAGCAAGGTTTTGCCGTATGTAAATCTGAAAAACATGCATGACGTGAAATAAATTGAAATAATTGAATTGTAATGCAGTGCCATCTATTGAAAACTTACAGAACCTAGAGACCTAGATAACCTCTAAATAATAAATCCTTAGATTAGCAATAAAGAATAAAAAATAATCGCGATAAAAACTATCGTATATCCTAAGTTGAAAAAAATTAAATAAAACTGTTGTAGGAAATTAACTGCTCTATAAAAATGGTGTCTTATGTTTTGGCGATTAAATTAAGCGTTCAAAAGATATTCAGAAACAAAAATCAGTACACATGAAAGTTTGATGATGAATATCTTTTGAACGCTTAATTTAATCGCCAAAACATAAGACACCATTTTTATAGAGTAGTTAATTTTCTACAAAAATTTGTATTGCGCATCTTCTAATAGTAATTTATTGTCAAGTTATAAAATTCATAAACAAAAATGAAATTTGTCTTAAAATAATCAAACTTAAATCTTCAATATCATTCAAATGGTGAGGTTTACGGAAAAAATATAAGATACCTTTTTTGTAGAGCATTAAATTTCCTACAAAATTCGTCTAGAACATTTTTCTGTAAAATCAATAAATAATGAGGTATGAATTTTAATCTATTGGACTGAAAAAAAAATAAAAAACTCCCATTTTTGCGTGGCACTTGAAAAAAAAAAAAGTCATTTTTTTGACCCACCCTAATATATATAAAAGATAATATAATAAAACCAATAATTAATAAATTAATCTTTTATAAATTTATAAAAATGCAATATAAATGTCTATATTAATGTTGGGATCAAATGGCATAAATATTGTTCTACCATTCGTCCATCTTTACATTTTAGGTCTAACTTGTCAAATATAAAAAAGAAGAAAAAAAAAGAAAAATATTCAAATCAAAATAACTTTCAATCCTTTCTCTTTCTCTAATATCAATGCGTATTTACAATCTTACTCGGGCGAGAGAATATTTACGAATAGATGTGTCTTTACGAACATACTACATATATGTATGTATATACACATACATACACTTAAGTCAAAGGAAGATTTCTACAAAAGAAGGTGAACGACTTCTCGACAGGGTTGTAAGGCACTTCGAAGTGCAAGTCAAACGTCTTATTCTATGAGCACTGTTTAGAAATTCATGAAATTTGCTGCTAGGCTATATCTTAAACTTATTCCGAAAATATTCATTTATAATATACATATATCTGTAAGAATGCATATGTATAATACAATATAAAGATAGATAATATGTCTTCAAATCTGCAAACAAATTTTTTTACATTAGAAAAATTATGAAAAACCGATTGATTCATACTATGAAATGATTTCTTTGCACGAAAAGCTTTCATATGGAACGATAATATTCGCGTCAATGCATTACATTAACGAAAGGATTAAATAATATATTATAATATTTAATTATTACATAAATGATTAAATAAAATTCCAATTAAAAATTAGATATCGTAATTATATATTTAATATTCTTAAGAAATGCATATAAATGTATCGATTGCAGTTATGTGTGCAGATGTACTCAATACATACAAAGCATGTTTAATAATTCATGCAAATAGAGAAGATATAATAGATCATACATTTATAGTTGATGCACCAATGCATCCACGAGTTAAAATTGAGAGAAAGGAAGACACTAGGGAGAATAAATTGAATTTCACTGAAAGTATGTGTGCGAGAGAGAGAAAGGGATAAAGTAAATGAAACGAAAGGGCCTGCGGCACACAGGATCAAAGATATAGCTATATCATTGAAACGAGCAATCAATCCACCTCATCTCTTCGACGATGTCTCTAACCAGATTTCATCCCTTATCTTCAAGTTTCTTGAATTTTTTGTATGTTTATTTTTCCATTTATACGTTTTCATTTCTATCTTTCTTTACACCTTCTTTTGATTTGTACGATTTGTTTATTAGACAATCGAAAACTAAATTGTTGTCTTACTTTAATTTTTTTTTACATCAAAAACAAAAAGGTCGTATAAAAATTTGGTGAATAATTTTTAAAAATCACTGAAGTATTACATTTAACCATTTAACTTATTATGACGTATACCATACGTCGTGATGTTTCTGTCCCAAAACTGAAAGCAACGTATACTATACGTCCTACTAACACGCTGAGGCGCTGCTTGAGGGGTAACACCACTCTAAAATTTTCAAAAAATCTATTTTTTTTTAGCTTAAAGTGTACTTTAGATGTCTAAAAAAAATATGCACTTAGTCCCGAAGCAAAACAAGATTTTAATCATGTCAAAATCTTGGTTTTACCAAAGCGCTTCGAAGCGAAGCGAATTGTGAGAATAGGACACTGTAGCTCTGGTTAAAGCGTAGCGCAAGGAACCGCCATCGTGAAGTTAGCGTGTAGGTCAAATGGTTAAGATCTTTAGGCTAATTCTTTTTATCAATAATACTGAAACTTTTTCAAAACTACAAACTGAGTTTGTAAAAATTCTGCTGAAAATACAAAAAAGAAATAAACTTTAATTACTTAGAAAAAAAAGTGATTTAATATATTTAATCCTACGAAGGTTGGAGAATTAACTCTTATCGGTCGTAAATCATGTGGGAAGTGACTTACAAATAATAAAAATATATTATTAATCATTAAATAATTAATAATTTCATGTATTTGTAGTACTCCTTCAAGAACATAAATAATTTCTAATAAATAACAAGTAATTCTTATAATACTGAACAATTTGGTTTGTTTGTGTGTTGAACAATATTTTACGAGATCACTTATAACTTAGTGAGAATCATCAATACAAAGACCTGACGACCAAAAAGGGTTAAATATGAAAATAATTGAAATACTATATAAAAATAATATTTAATTGAATACTGTAACAATTGTGTGTAATATAATCTATTGTGTATAATAAAATCTATAGTTATTGAGAGACAGGAATATATATGTATATTTTATCTTAAATGTATACTATCTATCTATCCATCTATCTATCTCAATCTTCGTGTGTTCTTCCACTTGGAAAATCGTCGAAATGTCAGCGGTTTACCATTGTTAGGGAAGCATGGCGGCAATTAGAACATTTCCAGCCTGGTAGGTATATACGACGCGACGGTTTACGATTTCAGAAGCACTGGGCGTCGAGAGAACAAAATGCGAGATTGCTATCGTCCTATCTACAAATACATATGCATGTATATATGTGTTTGATATACGTTTATATAGTATGTAATACTCTTGTATACAGGGTTACATCTTAGCCTCTCTCTCTTCGGATCAACCCCAGTTACTCTCATGGATTAAGCACGACGATCCTTTCTTGCTTCTCCGTCATGCTTATCGTGATCACTTTGAACGATTACTTTTTGTATCTTTGTAAAAGAAACTACTCACGATACAGTGATCAACTACTTTTCTTTTTAAATAAAGCTCAACTAAAATCTTTTTTTAAAAGAACTTTAGATTTTATACTATACATATAATATGGTCACTATATGTATTTTATAAAACCATGGAAATATAACTTAAAAGTAATCTCTATTTGTATACACAAGAAAATAAATTTTTATAAAAATTGATACACACACGAGAATGATGACCTAGCAGAAAATTTTGTTTTTTTAGTTTTATCTTTTTTTTTTTTTTTTTGAGGAAAAGAAATGAATGAAATTATTATGATATAATTTAAATTATTGAGACATGTATCACGGATCTCTTAACAAAGAGAATCTCAATGCAAAATTTGTCTTTTCAAACCACAAGGAGTTTAGGAATTCTCTCTTTGAAAGTTCTTTTTAAAAAAGATAACCTTCGTTACACGATCGAGAGGTTTGCTTTTCTTGAGTATTTCCACCCTTGAGGATTCACCTATATATATATATATATTCATGGATCTCAAATGGAGCTTCGTACAAAGAAAATCATTCGGTGAAAAAAACTTCAATTTGGTAACAGAACATTGGTGTGAGCTTTCTATTTCTTTCTTATTTTTTCTCTATCTCTCTTGAAAACTCGAATTGCAACGAATACCTGAAATTAGAATGAAGTCTCGCGATTTCACCAAAAATTCGATATTCGAAGAAACAATCTTTACATTTACATATAAATATTGTACACCTAGACGATTAAATTAGGTTATTCGAAAAGTAATTTCGGAAAAATAACGAAAAATTGGACACCAATACTTGATTTTGAGGTTTGAAGTGAGGTTGGATATTAATTAACGTGATTGATAAAACTTTTTGTACAAAAAACGAAATTATTTTTCGAGCGACTTAATAATATTTCCATGTATAAAGTATAAATGTTCATAAAAAGTATATACAGTTAGAATCATGGGAAATACTTTAGTAGGACTTACAAGAGCCAAGACGGTTTACCAAAGGGAATTTATACGATAGTACTTGGTAGGGATTTAAAAGGGATCTTCTTCTCTACCGAATACTTACGATACTTCAAGTCAAAAGTTCCTTCCTACAAGCTCTCTTACTACTACTACTACTCTTCCTCTTTCTCTTTCACCTCCACCTTTACCTCCTTCTTCTCATCATCATTTCCATAACATTTAACTATGATATTCAACTTTGAGAGAATTAAGGATGCATCTCATCTTGAGCTACTACCCAAAAACGTTTATGCATGCTAAATCAACCGATTAACAGAATGCCAAATAAACGAATTGGACTAAAATAATTTTGATAAAAACGAATCATTATTAATAAATTATATTTCGTAAATTAATAATCAAAAAACAATAAACTGTATTTCTATGTATTGTTATCAAAATATCGAGGAATGATTTATAAATTCGTGAATTAATCTAATTAATTATAATTTCCTATCAAAGTTTTCGATAAATTAAAAAAAAATGAAAACTGTTATTAAAATATAAACGATCTTCTTTTTATATTATATAATTTGACTAATTCAAAGTTAAAAAATTAAATATCGACTGATAAATCGATGAATTACCTTACGCAATTAATTAAATTGATTGTCTATCAAAAAAAAAATAAATTAATTGAATAAATGAATTATCATTAAAACCACATACGCTACGATTGTTCTCTTATTTGAATTTATCTGTATAAAAATAATAATAAAAAAAAAAGAAATCGGTGAGAAGATTTGAAAAAAGTTCCGATAGAGTTTGTTATTTTTAATCGTAATAATAATATATTTCAGTCGATTTTCATTTGGTTTAATAAGAATCATTCGAATAGTTAAAATTTCTGCGTAGTTTCTCTATCGGTAAGGAGACTAGGCATGCGCTTTAGCAAAAGTAGCAAATATTTACACGTGTGTGTGTGTGTATATATATGTGGGAAATGCGCGCGCGGTCGATACAAGCCACCGGTCGGCCGCGGCCGCGTTAATTTTGTTAAATCGAACCGCTTTCGAAAATCTACGATCGCACCAACTATATCCCCCCCTCCCACTCCCCTCCTCCTCATGATACTAATCCTCCTACTCCTCCTATAGTCCAGTCAAAATAGCCCTGAAATCGGGTTTTTGAGCTATACGGCTGAAAAAATATGGAAATTATCAGAAAATTGCGTAGAAAACAGTGGGCAAAGTAAAAAAGTTCTCAACCACCGGGAAAGGGGTGAAAAAAATTAAAAACTACCCCAAAATACGATTTTTGGATTATATGTTGAAAATATCAAANTTTTAATTTTTTTCACCCCTTTCCCGGTGGTTGAGAACTTTTTTACTTTGCCCACTGTTTTCTACGCAATTTTCTGATAATTTCCATATTTTTTCAGCCGTATAGCTCAAAAACCCGATTTCAGGGCTATTTTGACTGGACTACTATTCTAGATTCTCTTTATAGTCAATCTCATCGGCTGTACGTTACACGGCAAAAATGTTCGAAATTTAAATAAATTTCTATCCGAGATACCCGACAAAATTGATTCCAACAGAATTGTTCAATCATATAGATATATCTATAAATATTCTTTTTTATATTTAAATAAATTATACATCTAACATATATATATTAGAAAATAATACAAAAAATATTATATTATGCTAATGTGGTATTTCATATATGGATCTTTAATAATGAAAGTGTAACGGCATTTAATTGTTTAATCGGTGAGTCTATTTTCCATCGAAAAACATATATGCATAAAATTTATTTTGATTTAAATAAACAAAAAATAGAAATAATAAAAAATAATACAAAAAAAGAATTTATAAAATTGTAATTTACACATATAGGATTAATCGCGTATCGATCGTTTAGTAACCTATAAAACATGATAGCATGTGTGTCTGTTTTGTGTTTGTATGCATATATGAGTTATCGATTATATATAATAAACTTTAATGACAATTTAATCGGATTAAGAATGAAACATCTATAAAATGTTAAACATTCTGAAAACGTAGTATCATTAAAATACTTTCTAAACTTTGTTTACTAGATCGCGTTAATAAACGTTCGATAATTTCAATCGTATTACTTGATGAATCTCGGAATACAATTTCAAATTGACTTACAAGCGAATTGTGATTGTCGCGATTGCCAATTAAAATGTTCCCTTCGTAATCTCGTTCGATCATTATTGTAATTAAATTTCGCTTCCATACTATTATATGCGTGTGTTTTATCTACGTGTGTGTTCGTACACGCGTGTTTATGAAACTGTTTAAAAACTCTTGTTCAAAAAATTACGTCGTTGGATTTTTTTATCCTCTTATTTTTTTTAAATTACTAAATTGAGTACGCACATACGAAAACACGTACGCACAAATTGCTCTTCAAACTTTAATCCTTTTTTATGCTCCAAATTAAATTTTTTAACGCGTCGCACTTGCAATTATATTTTAACGATCATTTATATTTTAATTTAAGATATCTTAGAAACTTTTTAAGACGTATTTAAGAAATATTTTACAATAGAATTTAATATTTTTTTTTTTTTTAAGAATGCGTGTTTACTTTTTTAGGATGTTGGAGCCTTGCAATATCGTAAAAAACTTATATATTTTTTATTACACTTACAAACGACGAACACCGTTAATATAAAAAAATATAAAATTATTCCCAATTTTATTTATCTATTTTTTTATGGTCCTTTTTATGTTTCGTTACCTGAGTGAGTACATACATCACGTTCTTTGAAATAAAATAAGATTAAAAAACAAAAATTAAAAATAAATACCGAAAATTGACTATAAAGAACACGTGTGATATTTTTTTTCTAGATATATTAAAAGTTAGCTGAAGAATCCAAATTATCAAGATTGAATCTCAGTGGACCAAATGTTGTTGCTCTCTCTGGTTTCCTCTCTTTCGAAGCTTGGAAAGTGTCAAGAGCACTTGTAGCATACTTGTTACCTTGCTATAAACATTGGCCACCTAACAACATCTGGCTATTTCGCATAATAAACGGCTCACATATATTCGAATTCTATCTAATTAATTAATACCTCGATACAATCGAAGTTACACACCGATTCGTATATCCCTATATATATATATATAAATCGTATTAAAAAATTTCTAGGGTCATATTTTATCGAATCGAATAAAAATTGTAAAGTTATTGCAGATCGAGATATTAAATTACTTAAACTCCCATTTTCAAACTATGTAGATGAAGAAAAAAATAAACAGAAATAAATTGATTAAAAATTATGAATAAATTAATATATTATCCGTGTAAAATATTTAAGAAATAATTTTTATACCTATCCGTAAAGTATACAAATTAAAATGAAATTAATATACAGATATTAAAATAAAGCCAACATTTATCGATTAAAGATCACGTTCATGAAATATTTCCTATTCGATCCCAATGAGTATTTTAAGAAATGACCTTGAAATTTCGAACCATTTTTTTTGTATACGTAACGTTCTACATTACGTAAAACGATAATGAGAATTCAGTAACCAGACTCGTAAAAGTCACTGCGAAACTAGTTTTGGTGATGTAGGAGATATATTTGAAAAAAGTAATTGCTTCTAATAAAAAAAAAAGAAGTCTTCTCTCAGTAAGGTTAACACAGTATAAAAGTATGAGTGCAAATCGATACATGTACACCTACATCTGCTATCTGCGTACCTTTATAGAAAGAGAAAACACTTTAAACTTAAGTGGTAATAACAGAGTTTCGCTTTTTAATTCTTACTTAGCAATCTCATTTCATCGATAACACATAAAACGTTGAACGATGTTATAACTAAATTGAATACAGTTGATGTAATCTATTTGATCTGTCGTACTAATTATCACGCTTTCAATTTCATTGTCTGACTTTCTTCCTTACAAGAAAAGAATATTAATTATTATAATTTTATTTATGTGTATCCGCGTTATGATGTTGTGTGTTGCAATGATCGTGAAAGTTACCTAAACTATTTCTATAGTTTTTTTTATTGAAATAGAATTATATTTTTTTCGTTTAAATATTAATCAACACTAATAAAATAATTTTTTTAATAATTATAATTATGTAAGTAACCTAAATCAAAAATATTTCTTCTTAAACGACAAAAATTATCAATCCAATTTTACAAGATACTTTTAAAAACCTCCACAACACACACATAAATAAAAATTATAACAAATAATATTTCTCACGCGAAATAAAACAATGAACATTCAACCCATCATCGATCTGATCACTAAAGATAAGAAACGCTTAGACATTTTGCAAACGTCAATAATGATTTTATCTCATTGAAAGTTGAGATGAGATCGTGGGACAGTTTTGCGTCATGTGTGTTGCTATATAACGAACATTCGGTGAAGGCGAAGGAGGCACCACCGATTTCAATCGGCACTTAGGTTAGTATATTCATATCTTTCGTACCTTGGGAGAGATAAAAAATGGGTCGTACGCATTTCATTAAAAGGCGGACGAATTGCCTAACAGTCGTTGTGTACGTGTGTCTCTGTTTTTGTTGTTTTCTTTTTTTTTTCTGTAGACATTCACCTCTTCACTCCACCTCTTCTCCGTCCTTTCGTCCATTCTGTCTCTCTCACTCTCTTTCTCTCTCTCTCTCTCTCTTTTTTTCTATCTTGTCCAACACAACACAATCCTGTATGCGAGTGGGAATTAACGAGCACGCGGGAGCTACGATTAATTAACGTTGGCCTCCTCTCTTCACCAAGTTCGACCCACCTTGGGATTATAATTACGTGAACTTCGTCAGTTTTTTCTTCTTCTTTATCTCCCCCCCCCTTTCTGCCTTTCATGACTTCTTTGCAATGAAACAACCTGTCTTTTTATTTTTTTTATTTTGATCTCTTACAACTCGCTCGACGAGTTCGTTACCAAAAAAGATGGAGGAACGGAAAAACACACGAAGAAAATATACGTACTCGAACGTAAACAAAGATCGCGAAAGTATCCATGAAATGTATGTTCTTTAGGTGTGTCATTTTTTTATATGCCATTGATAATTATTTAAAATGTTTGATGTGAGGGTATTTTAATCGTGTCATGTCTCGAGAGATATATATCTTCTTGATTGTATAACGAATATATTTAATACAATTTTTGTTGTACTTTTTCTTATATTAAGATGAAATATTTAATCTGTGCTACTCGATGTTAATTCACGTCTAATAAAAAAATTATACGACGTGCTTAAAAAAGCTACTAGAAAATAAAACAAAAATCAATTAACTTTTTGACAAATATGTAAATTAAAAAATGAATTAGCCTAAAATGTTAATACGTTGAATTTTACGTATTAAAAATAACATTAAGATATATAGTTGTTACATAAGAATCATTTTAAGTTTACAATCTGCGAACTTTCACTTTTACATTTTTCAAATATTATTTTTTATCTTTTATAAAACGATCAACTGGAGTATGCGATGTCATTAATTACGAGCACGCTATCCATACATCAAAAATATTTGAATGTATTTATATCCGTCGATTGAGAATAAAGGAAATTGAAAAGCACAAACGCGACAAATACGAACAAAACTTATTCGAGCATTGAATTTCAAACTAGACAACCCTTTAGACGTTTCAAATCGTATTACCTGCTAAAGTGCAATGAATTCGGAAGTGGTCTATTATTGAAATAAAATACTTGTAACAATAATTCCTTCTAAAGCGAAAGTCGGCACACTAACAACTATGAAACAATGCTCTTGGATTTTATTACGAGATTATACGCAAATATATTCGAGAAACGTATTGTTAGACGTAAGGTTTGTTTCTACAGGATTAATCCGAAGTTTCAAAGTAATTTTCTAAATCATTTGAATACGCTAAAAAAATAAACAATGGAAATAATTAATATTTAAAATCACTTAAAAACTTTTGAATTATCCTATTCGTGTGTTTTGTCACATAGACATCGTATTCTATCTATTTTATTTATATTAAAATTGTTCATTAAATATATTTTTTGATATGCGCGTCAACATTTATATATTTCCATCTAAACGATTTAAAATACAATAAATTTCTTCGCAAATAAATAAAACAAGATAACGAATAAATACTATAAACTCTAAATCACTAGGATTTAAATTGACTAAAACTATGAGAGATAAAAAATTCAAAATTAAACGCCGTATTTTTTCTCTCCCTCTCTCTTTCTCTTTCTCACTCACATACTTGTACAAAATATCGAAGATTTAAATTCAGAAATAAAATAAATATCCACAATGAGGAATCGAACGATACTAATTTGTACTAATGTCGTATCATAATACGGTACCTCCTACAGGGAGAGAAACAAAGCAACTATGGTCGTTTATCATTTTATACGAATTTATTTACTTCTACCGATAATCTCCGTATAAACGTAAATTACGATATTCACGAATAATGTTAACGACAATTTGGCGTGTGCTTTTCTACAATTTTTTCTCACACAAAAAAAAATAGAATTAAAAGAAAAATAGAGGAACAGGAAAAAGACAAATTTTATTCGCGACGTATGCACACGTTTATCCTTTTTTACTGCACGTACCGAAATAACGAATTTATAATTACGACAAAAGAAAAGAGAGAGAGAAAGAGACAAAAAACACGTTATTAAAACAACGCAATGAAGATTTCAAATTACAAAATTTTTTCTTTGCTTTCCACAAGAGAATTTGTTCGAAAGACTTTTTATCAAAATTAAATAAAATTTCAATCGAAATACTACATTGACGCTTCTATAATCTGGAAAAAAGTTACGTTTATTTGAAAAAAATTGTACGAATATTAAAACACATTTATCTATCTTCTTCAAATTAATCTCGAAAAACAGATGAAATTATTTCTAAATTTATCTATGCATTTAAAATAATTTCTATGTGTGTGTGTGTTTGTTAATGGAAAAAAAAGATTTCATTTTAAAGTGATAATATATAATATTATTTAATATTAATATTTAAAATATGTATATATAATATGTAAAATTAGAAAGAAAAAAAAATACACCTTTTATGTTCTTTTGATTTAAAAAAAAGACATATCGTTTTCCAATCAGTGAAATATGCTTCAAGAGCTAGTAGTACAAGTCGATACAATGTCAGTCATTCCTCGTTAAAATGCTTTCAAATCGCAATATTTGATGAAAAGTAAATATGAAAGTATTGAAAATATCGAAAATAACTAAAATATTAAACCATCCTATTTATTTTCCAGCTATATTTTACTCAAGTAATTAATATTTATTAAACTTTCGAATCCTCTTAAATTAATCATAACATCATCGATTAGTATTAAAAAAAGAAAGTTTTAAACTCCTATTATTATTATTATTATTATTATTAAAATAATGAGCTTTAGCAATCGTTTAATATTTTATAAATATATCGTATTGATATTTAATCTATACAGGGTAATCGAAAAGTTTTTAAATTTAATTTAAAAATTTCTTTTGAAAAATTAATTGTAAATATTACATTTTTACAATTATTTACACCTCTACATTTATTTCTGATTTATTTTCATTACGATTGACTCAGTAAACCAGGGCAATTTAGAACAAACAAATATGTCCTAAATCCATGCAACTATGCGCTATTTCTAGGTCTGTGAGCATTAGTAAAAGCATAAATGGTTGCTATGTAGTCCAATCATTAACTAATTGAAATTAAATGTCTGTATTATTCTATATACATTTGATATTACTTCGATGGTATTACAAATCAATAATTATTTATTCTAATAAAATAAGATTTGAATATAAAATAGTTACGAGCTGTTTAATTCAGCTGGAAATAATTTATCAAACATAAGTACAGAAGACAACGACAAAAAGTTAACAACAAAAAATGTACTTTAGAAAAGTTCGACGTTTTCGTAAAGAAGGTTAAAGTTCAAACGTATATTAGAATCGAGAACACGAAATAGCGTATTTCCGGCACGAACGTAGTGGCAAAAGTACAA
The DNA here is from genome assembly GCF_001465965.1 of Polistes dominula. The sequence continues at coordinate 13,269 of NW_015149205.1, read as the reverse complement.
GTTCGGCAAGTTTGTCAACTCGGCTAAACGTAAAGTTTACAGCGCACAAGGATAGCTTCTTTCGGTGAAAGAGAGAGAAAGAGAGGAAGAAATAAAAAGTTGTAACGTGTGAGTTAATGTTATGTGTATAGAACATCACTTCGAAACATCGCCATCGCAAACCTGAAGATATCTCTCCGTTCTTATTCACTTTTACTTTTTTTCCTGTCATTTCTTAAAACAACCATCTTCACCGAACTTTTCCAATTCTAATTTGCAAAGAAAAATATACATCTTACATTTGTATGTTGTAGAATGCCTGCAATAATACGTAGCTCGTAATATAGTACATAAATGTTTTGTTTTTTATATTGTGTCTTAAATGTAAAATATATTTTACTAACTGTTGATGATATGATTAAGTTTAAAGTTCATAGTTACGAAGATCTTTTGAAGAACATTTTGTAGCATAATCGTATCAGCAAGTTTTATCTTTCAAGCAGAATAAGATACACGTAGTAAAGACAGAGAAAAGTTAACACTTTTAGGAGGAGGAACTTCTTGCACTTCAATTAGAAACTTTTTAAATAAGTTTGTAAATTAGTTACTCGCACTAAATGAAAATCTACTATAGAGCATATCGCGTTACTCAAAGAATATCTGCGTTAATTAAACTAAACCGAATAGTTTTGAAAATAAAAATCAACAAATAAAGCAAACAATAATACGATAGGTAAACAATACTAAATAAATATCTACATATGTATGATGTGTGTATGTGTGTGTGTATGTGTATGTGTGGGATATTTTCTCTTTTGTTTATGGATGAGCGAGTCATTTAATTGGTGTATTTTTGGAAAACTATATTGATTTTAGATCGTAGGTAGACACGTAAAAGCCATTACTTAACGGAACCTGTTATATTGATATATATTTAACTTCATTTATAGCATATCCCTAGAGTCGCTTTAACAGAAAAAGAAAAATATAACGAAAAATCAATATTTAAATGTATTCAAGAGAATTACTGTATTTTCTTTTTCATGTTAAGGTGCGAATCTTAATACAGTATTGTAAAAAAAAAGGATAAATTCATTGTATAATAAGAACTATATTAAATATGTATTAAGAAAAATTTACAATTTTTTAATTCGGTAAAACAACTTTTAGGACGAGTTATACAATGACGTGTAATTTAAAACGAGCAATTTATGGATAAAGTGTTTTCGAACAAACCTTTTCTAAAATTCCTATATTGTGATAAATAATTAATTAAAAAGTGAATAAAATTAATGGTGACCATAAACACGGAGAAATCAATGTCCTGCATGATAATAACATTATACGAATTAATTATATCAATAATTATTAACTTACGATAAAACTTGTTTATTATCTTCGTTGAAAATTATCTCCTTTCATAAATGTAAAAAATATAGATCAGGTCGTAAACATGATAAAAAGCTAGCATGATCAACACTCTCATGAAGTAGGATATAATCATCAAATATAAACTACGATCTAACCTTTCAAATATTAGTAGGATGCACCACCTGTCGGAGGAAAAGCTTATCACAACAAATTTTCGTGTAGCAATGCGAAACACATAAACACAAAACTTTAACCTAAACAATCATTAAACGCAGTAAATAAATGTCAGCTTTACATTAAACTAATCGAACAATAATTAAACTTAAAAAATTAACCACATTCTTCTATAAATTACAAATTCAACATATAAACGTACATTAAACAAAATCAAATGTATCGTGAAAGAAACTTTTCGCGCCATTTTGTCATAAATTTCTTTCGCGATCAAATTAAAAACAAACAAATGAATATTCAACATATTATAACAATTGAATAATCGTACTTACAGGTAAATGGATCTACCCGATGGAAGAAAACATTCGAAGAATGGATCCAGAAGTCTTTACGAATGAAGCATTGTCTTCATCCCCAAAGTAAAAGATGAAAAAAGAAAAAAATGGAAAAACACCAATGAAAAATAATCGATAAAATAAGAATAATACAAACACGTATAACAGTTTATGACAACAACAACAATCTTTTCTATATGATTCTCACGTGACGGTTTTCTACAGCGACGTTAAGCGAGAAATTGAATAACGGATTTGTGAAAGATCGCGGATGAGTCGCGCGGCGATACTGACGAGTCCTCGAGGCAGCATGTAAACCTCATGCTAACGGGCCAAACTGAATACCTCCCACCACTCACCCATCTGCCAGCGCTCTCGTCCTTGCGCGCAATCCTACTCCTTCCTATACACCTCTCCCCACCCACCCTCACCCAGTATACTCGGTTTCACTCTCTCTCTCTCTTTCTCTCTTTCTTTCTCTCATACTTTCGTACTTTTCGCACCTACTTCTTTTTATATCCAAGTTCCTTGTTTTCTTCTCTCAAATCCGCGAATAACCCGCAAGTAACTTTTTCCTTTTCTCGTTTGTCACCGATTTTTCTTAAATTATAGCATCCAATGGTATATAACTTTTTTCCAAGTTTTTATGCTTTTTAATCTCTTTTTATTATGCAGTTTACTCTTCGAGTTTTAGTTTTAAACGTTATTATACGTCATGTTTTCTTTTTTTTTTTTAATTTTAGGCAAATTTGTTTTGGTTTTAATATAATATCTTTGCGTTTAATAAATAAAGATATTTATGTTGCATTACTTATACAAATAAAATCTTTTCTTATAAGATAAGTTAGTAAATCATTTTTTTTTCTTTCTTTTTTAAAGTAAAATGGAAACCAATATCCGTGAATTTAAATTTATCAAAAATTTAGATTCTAGTGATGGTGAGAATAAAATTTAAGAAAAAATTATAATTAAAATAAAAACTAGAGAGAAAGAAAAAGAAATTCAAATGACGACACGCGTATTATCGATCGCGAAAAGAAAATATTTTCTTCCATGTAATTCGAAACGAGTAAACGAGTGAAGGAGTGAAGGAATAAACCGAACGAGGAGATATCTGGATTAAGAAAGGTCGCATCCCATTCCTTTCTCTCTCATGAATCTGAGGTAATACACAGCAAAAGGCGATCTTTCATGGCATCGAACGTGAATCGTTATGCTACTACACACGTTCCGTATCCTATTTCTCGAAGATGCAACATCAGATACATGGAAAATAAATCCACTCTCTTTCTCTGTCTCTTTTCATCTTGAGTTTTGATAACTATAATTAACTAAGTAAAACATTCTATCTATTGTTACGAATTAGTGCAACGCAAGCCTATCTCGAAATTTATGATCGACAAAATGACGAAAGTATAGTATGCGAAATCAAGATGCGCGATCACATTAATTACGAGACTGTAATCAGTTGAAATGCAAATCCGTTAATCTCTCTATTTCTTGATATCTTAGATTACGTGAATTATCGATAGATTAAGCAAGGTAAAGAGAGGCCGTAGGGATCACGACGGAAGCCGCAAAAAGCATTTGCGGTTGGATCGTTGGTACAATCCTTTAACTAAAATAGTAAGAATCAAAGAAAAGAAAAAGAATAGAAAAGTTTAAGAAGAAAAATAGAAAGAAAGGAAGGAAGAAAGAAGAAAGAAAGATAGAAGAAGATGAGTATCTATCGAAATAATTCTTGACAAAGAATTTCTATTTATTTTTAAACGAGGGGGTCTCTGACCGGAAAGATAATAACGATCGAAAGAAGAGAAGAATATTACATAAACAAAAGGTAAATGGGTTGGTACTTTAGTACGGTGCATATCTACAGCCTTAAGGCTAACGCTTTCTTTCTCTTTTACGTATCACATACGCACCCAACAGAAACACACACACTCACACGCATACCAACTATATCTATATAAAATAGAGAAAAAGAAATGATGTTTCTTTAGTGAGTTCATCTTTCTCACACAGTAGATTCAACACAGAGAGAAGATCCATCTATTCGTTGAAGTTGCAACGACCGGAGAGCAGCTTTCTCCGTCGTTGGCCGGAGCAAGTACTTTCTCTCTCGTACTTGTACTAGTCCATCTGTCACTTTCATCCTCCACTTTGCCCTTATCGTCGACAGCTATCGCACTTTACTACCGACCATCGACTTCTTTTCTCTCTCTCTCTCTCTCTCGCTCTCTCTCTCACTTTATTGCTCAAACTCTTCGTCTATTTCTTCTCTCTAGCTACCTTTCGTAAATGAGCTTTCTACCGCTCAAACCACTTTTCTACTATGTTAACCCTTTGCTCACGATAGGCGACTCTCAGTCGTCATAACGAAGCACGGCGCAACCGTTTCATGCTGTAATTCGAGTAGCGAATGGGAGATGACAGTCTTGGTTTATGCTAAATTTTGTAATCTCCAATTGATAAGAGTGACGCAGTAAAAATACATACTTATAGGGTAAAAAATAAATTAAACATTTTTCATATCATTAAAAATAAAGAAAATATCTAGGTAGTTTCCTATAGCTGGGAAACCCTGTATACATAAACGTATATTTTTAATAGTCGTTCTGATTTATAAATACTTCCAAAAAAAAGAAGAAAAATAAAAATACTGTCAAATACTGTCACTCCAAACTTTTACGTAAAATATTACATTTCCAGGAGCTCGCTCAACCACGATTATTTATTCGAAAAATAATGTCAAACGAATATCCGTATTTTTTGTTTTCAATAAAATCGATGAAAAAGAAAAAAAAAAGATAAAATACAACAAATGTATAAACTGGTATTTTCTATAATAATAACGGACGTATAAGCAAACAATCTGCATGATACGCATACCCGTCCAACATAGAGAATCGTTTGAATAAAATAAATATTACAAATATTTCATGAATATATTTTTCTAGGGGAGGAATGTTTTCATACTTTTCTAATATCATTTGTATACCCCCCGGCGTTTGAAAATGATTAACAATGAATATAAAAACTGCAACGCAGTACACTAGGTGGACACAAAAGAATATTTTTCTTGGAAGTAGTAATAATTATGATCGATGTAAAACAATCAAAGATACGGATTAGTAGGACCATAAACGCGTATGTAAGTAAGTATTTATATGTGTCGTGTATATATAAACGTGTATGCGTGATGTATTAGTATGTGGTTGAATGACATGCACTCCCACGCTTCCATAGATCGCACAGAAGGGAAATAGAAGATCCGATTGGTTTACCCTGGCAGCTTAGAAAGAGAGAAAAAGAGAGAATCTAGGAAGATGGAGAAAGGATAAAAGAGAGAGAGAGAGAGAGAGAGATAGAAAGAAGGGGAAAGCAAGCGCATCCTTTTACAATTGCACTACGGATACTAACAACGCGACCCCATTTTCATCTCCGATATTAGCCCTGACACACGGCTATTGCTTTCGATTCCGCGAGATGTGATCAGGCTCGTGAATCCATAGTCTTCTTTGCGTGCTTAACCCTGAAGAGGTCATCCTACCTAGTGAGAGCCAACACTGTTTTCATGAATTCACAACATGAAAGTATAATAGATCGATCCCACTCTCTATTTCTTTCACATTGTGTTCTTCCTGGCTTGTTTTTTAGTTTCTAAAAGTCAAGGAAAAGTAACATTTTTTTTATTTTTATAAATAACATTGAAATTATTTTTATTTTAAATATTATCATTCTTCTATATTGTTTTTTTTTCTTTCTTCAAATCACAAGGAATGATTTTACCTTTTTATTTTTTTGGAAATAATCCTAAATAAATAAAATTAGTTTTATTTATATTAGTAGACTTGGTTCTCAATTTGAAATGCAATTATTGTAATAATTTAATATTTCTATAATTTTTCTATTCTTTTTCTATTTAATAATATAATATATTTCGAATATTTTAAAAATATTATATTATTATTTAACGATAAAAATAATATTTTCCGATCAATAATACACTAACGAAAGAATATTATACAATACTAAGGATATTATAGAAGTAAAAGATAATTTTATGATTAAAAATAATTCCCGTATATTTTGAACAGAATGCACGTTTTCTACATTCGATTGAACTCTCGACCATAATCGCTCACGATTTAGGAAAAGATATCCATCTTTAATGATGATACCAATTGTAATACAGACATATCTAAATACATACAAACACATATAGATATATATTGTTTTTTATTTTAATTTTCTTTTTTGTTGTTTTTTTAAGAATCCCTCGAAAGAGAAAGGAACACTCAATTATTATCTCGCAATTCGCAATAACGTCATCATCAAACGATCTTCGGACGGAACGACATCGGGAAAAGGACCTTTAAATACCGCAAAAGAAATAACACGTGATTCTACTTTTAACTTTGCACAATAAGCATCGTTTATATTGTTATCGGTAGGATGCATGTCTTCTTTTAATAGATTTTACAAGAAAACCTTTGGGGTCCTCTAATTTTCTTACTAATTTTTTTACTCTCAACAAATGCAATCAAAACCTTACCCTTCTCCTAAATTATCTCAAGCAAAAAAAATTTCGTATTAATAATTTTTTACACCATTTGATGTGCCTTCAAAGTTCTGCAAATTATAAGTGTCAATGGTTATGTTTAATAAAAATGAAACTAATCTTCCATAAAAATGTTGCTAATAATTAACCCTAGATAAATAAATTTTTATTCGTTCCAACAAGTAATTATGAGATTGCTTATGGTAATATAATTTATACTAAAAAAGATATAAAACTTTGAATATAAATAAAGAAATAATATAATGTCCCTAAAATAAAATTAAATTTAAAAAACAACTTTCCCTAAATAATATTTCTAAAATATCCGAAATTATTGTATTAACATTGAACATTATAATCGATCAATACGCAATACTTGTTAGAAAAGAAAAAAAACTCAACTTCAATTTCGCAAACGGTAGAACATTTACACATGTAAACGTAACATTTATATACTTTCGTATTTCCAATTTACACGTTTACAATAATAGACGAACATTGAAGGAACCTAATTCGTTGGTACATCTTTGCTAATAAGAAAAACATTCGAATGAAATCCTTCTTTTGTTGTTTTTTTTTTTTTTTTTAATTTATATTTCTCTTCTCGTTTGTAGAAGCTTAATAAGGGTTATTAGCTGCTTTCGCTTTCCATTCAGTTAGTTTCGTGTTCGATAGAGAAAATGTCATCGCGAAATAGTTATCCATTACCCGATTATACCAAAAGAAGAAGAAGAAGAAGAAGATATCGTGAGAGATGAGACCCCTGAGTGATTTTTCGATTCGATAATATCGCTGAAAATTGAAGGAAACAAAAGGGATAATCGTGTCGTACTGTATCTACATTCCATCTTTCTCTATAATCCTTTTTATTTATTTTTCTTTCCCTCTTATTCTATTTTTCCATCTCTTTCTTCCATTCTTTCCGTTGATTTTCGATTGTCCAGTATTCTCAATTCCATTGATATTTACCATGTCCGTTGATTAACAAACGAAAAGTTCATCGCTGTCTCATAAATCTTAACTACGATAAATTCTCTCAGCATGATGAATAAAAGCCGATGTACTTAAGTACACAGAATAAATACAAAAGAAAATAAAAGATAGAAAAGGATAGAAAGAGAGGGTTGATGAAGAACTTCAGGGAAGAATTTTTTTCTTATCGAATAATTACGACTCGTATAGATCTTCGTTAATGATCTAATCGTCGTGTATATTTTATATATTTATGTATGTATGTATATATTTATAATAGTTAGAGACGAGGATAATCGATTTGCCAACTCAGTAAAATGAAAAAAATTCTTATCTAATCGAACATCTCTAAACGTTCTAAGCAATATACCGAACAGGGACAATGATTCTTCGTCTTTTTCTTTTTACCTTTTCGATTTCTTCTACTTTAATGTATTTATTATTATTTCTAAGGAGGACATTCACGAAGGTGGCTATGTATCTACGATGAGTCAGGGTTGTTTCTGTATAAAAGAACTTCAGAAATTTTGCATGGCAAGCAAATATCGATTATTTCATATTGACAATGAAAAATGGGTACGAATATTCCTATGACTCACTGTAAAAAAATTATAATTCGTATAATGTATAAATAATGTTACTTTAAAATAGCACTCTATGAATATGGATTCTTACTACATAGAGTCATCTGGTAATTGGAATAAGCTTTGGGTTTTTATTATGGGTCTTTATAAAAGTTTATATTAATTAAATAAAATAAAAAGCATACTTGAGCCAATAGAAGTAGAAAAGCTTCATTAGCTCGTTAGGGAAAAGCTTTACGGCATAAGAATCCCTGATTATTTTTTACGATTAAATTTTTTCTGTAAAAAAGTAACAAGTATTAATAATAATAATAATGTAATAAGCAGTAATATTTAATACATAACTTTTAAGACTTATTCTATTATTTTTTGTCAAAATATTGTTCTTATTTTTTTTCTAAAATAATTATATTCATAATATTAGTTTATTTAATTATATTTTCGATTATTTTAAACTTAAATCTGGATTATTGTTAGAAGGCGTTATTAAAAACTGTTTAATAACTTCTTTTTACTATCAGGAAATTTCCCTTTATAAGCTTACATATCTCATCTGTAAAAATAACGAAAATAGCGCACATACAATTATGAAATATGTATAAATAAGTGAATTGTACCTCCTATAGGCAATGTTTTTTTTTTTTTCTACAAATAGTAATGCAGTAATGCTTTACTAAGAAATATTTTGGAAAAACTCATTTTGTTTTATATTTTTACGATCTCGCAAAATTATTTCAGTTTGTTTGAGCTTATTCTGTAATTCCTGTAATGTATCTTCTGCTAATCTATTTGCATTTAATAAAGCAGTATTTTTATTTCTACAAAAAATATTATAAAACATATATAAAAAATAGGACATTATTATATTACACATATTTTATGGAATTTTACTTACTTTATATCATTAATTACGTTACATAAGTTATTGAGATTAGAATTAGTGTCCAATTTTTCTCCAGTCCATGTTTTACTGTGTTGTAAAAGGGTTCCCAATCTTTCTTTCATATCTGTAATTTTTTCTCTTATTGCTGTGTATTGTTTGTAATAATCTTTGATTTCTTCTGTTAGATTCTCAGTAGACTATAATAATAAAATAAATAAATAAATAATATGATGATTAAGTAAACTATAATAGAAACATTAAAAATTCAATATTTTATATAATGAATAGTATCACTTATACCCTATTAACATAAATACTACATTGCTTTAAGCTAGACTTACGTATTTAATTTGTCCATTAGAAAAATGTTTATCATATTGTGCAATAGTACATTTAATTTCATCCCTGAAAAGAATTAACAACCCTATCTATTATACGGTAACAAATTTAAAAGTAATTGTATACCAAGAATTTATTTCTCCCACTGAAAATTATATACCATTTCCTATGTTCTTCTTGTACTTTTTGCTGCTGTAAATTTTCTAATTTTTGTTTGTAAGTTTGATTAACTTCTGTGTATTGAACAATTTTTTCTTTTAAAAGTTTAATTTTTTGTTGTAGATCATTATAGGTTCTATCTTTGGACCAGTTGCTAACAGATAATTTAGCATCTTGTGATTTCCAAGAATGTAGTTGTTCTAAGGATTTTTTAACAAGAATACTGTTATTAAAGAACTGAAAAGAAATTTTATTTTATATTAAAAAAAAATTGTTATACAGACACTTTGTTAGTGAAAATTAAATTAACCTCGTTGATCAATGAATCAATTCGTGTTTTTATTGAAATTTCATTTGATATATCAGCATTGTTTGTAGATATTTCCATATCCTTTTCATTCATTTTTCTTCAAATTATGATTTTCTAGAATATTTGAAAACTGTTTTTTAGTATAAGATAATTTTAGATCTACTTTGATTAATATAACAATAAGTAAATAAATTACTGAAATTAACTATGGAGGGGAGAGTTAAGGAGAATCATCTCATATGGGAGAAAATTTGAAAAAGTGTCCAGCTGTATGCTATACATAACAGTTCAAAAATCTTCCAGAATGGCGCTGGTGTAGACAAAGGATATGGTATGAATGTAGCAATTGTAAACGAATTAGTATAATATATAATGGAAGTATATTAACATTCACTAAGTAGACGTTATAAAAAAAGATACACAAAAAAATCATTATATGTTGTTTCCTACTTTATGAGTATTTTGAAAAGCGCGCTATAACTTAGCGGAAAATTTTCTTTCCTTGTTTATTTATCAAACCTACTCTAATAATATTTGGCGCTTCCTTTAAAATTTATCCTGATGCTAATGTGGCGCCACTGTAATTTAATGCAATTCGACGGACACTTTTTCATATACACAGATGATTCTCTTTACCTCTACCCTCCATAAAATTAACGATAAGCCCTATCAACACGGAGCCCAGATAACAGGAGGGCGATCGCAATGTATTACAAATGTTCGAAAATGAGGGGACAGATCTTTTGCCACTAGAGCGCGTTAGTGTGGCTAATATCAGGATTCTAAAATCTTTTTTGTCGCGGGAATGTAATAATTGTACTCACGCGTTAGTCAAAATAAATTAACCAAATCTTATAATTAACGTTAAAAATAGCAATAAGAAAAATTTTTTTATTATTTTACAATTATTCCTAAGATATTATCGTCAACTTGTTGTGTAAATCTATTCAATTTCATCTTACCTAGTCGCAGTTGAGTAAAGGATGGAAAACTAAATTTAAAAAGTCCAATTAAAAGTAAATTGTAATTTATTATCGTAAATTGCATTTTTTACAAGACTAAAAATGTCTATAGCATAAGTAGAGTTAAAAAACATTTGCATCATTGCATTTTTTTATATTAATAATTAATAACTATCAATTAATTATATTACCTGTGGTACAGTGAATAAAGACGTATTTCTCTGATTTAATTTAGTATTCTTATTACGATTCTTGACTCGTCTACTTGTACACGTATGAAAAATACATTTATTTACCATTTTTAAATAAATATTACTTTTTATAAATTAAAAAAACATTAATACAATTGCTAACGATACAATATTGTCAACAATTGTCAATGAAAAATATGACGTTATAAACTTGACATTAGCGAACATAACGAAACCTAGCGTCGTATTTTCGAAAATGATCTTTCCTTTTGTTTTCCAGTCGCGTTTACTAGTTATTTTCCTATGTCGATCGCCCTCCTGGTATCTAGGCTCCGTGCCTATCAATAAAACATTTGTAAAGCACTAGTATCTATCAGTATGATGAGTCGAATAGGCAAAATAGACGATCACCGATTTATCTTTTCACCGTCAGAGGGCACGTGTCGAATTAAGATTGCACCAGAAATACAAAAGTAGGGATCCTATAGGAGGGATGCGCCATGTACATTGCTGGGGGACCGGAACCCGATTTTGCGCGCGAATGATTCAAACATTGAAATAATTATGAAATAATTAATTGCATCAAATACAGAAAAAAAATGAACTATATTTAATGATAATTAAAAATTTATATTAAAATAGAATAGGTTAGACGAAAAAATTATTATAAATTCAATAAGAAAGACTTAATTAAGTTTGATTTGATAAAAGGCATTATAGTATTTTGAAATTTCAAAACAATTTGTAGGAATTTATACAATTTTGATACATATAATTATCTACTATAAATATTATATTAATAATAATAATAATAATAATAATAATAATAATAATAATAATAATAATAATAATAATAAGACAAATATATAAAACAATTAAAAAATATTTTAACAATTTAAAAATTTAACATATTTTTATTTCTCAATGTGGTACATGGTCATAGTTTTACTCGAACTGAGATTTGTTTGCTTAAAATTTTGTAAATGTTTGCGATTATACCTACGCGATGGTATAAGGTATTTACGGTCTTGCGTAGTTCTTGTTGAACTTTTGCAGTAATTAAGAATACACTGTCGAACCATGATTATTCATCACAAACAATAAGTCTGTAAACAAACGATAAGTTATAGGTTAGGTTTGTACATTTATACTTGTAACTATTAAATGAGTAAATTAAACTTACACTTATAGAAAATTACTAAAAAAAAAAAAAAAAACAATAATTAAACATAAATATCACAATAAAAACTATAAGTATTCCAAACTTAAACTAACCACAGCCGTTAATACATACTAAAGATAAACATGGCTGCGCGTTGGATCGGAAGCGGTCCCCCAAAATTTTCAGCCAATGGCACATGAGCTGAATATTTATGGCGCATCCCTCCTCAGGATCCCTATATAAAAGTACATAGAAGCTCACGAGTTCACTTTTCGTGTAACCAAAATTATTTTAGTTAGCACCGGGAGCATCAGAAGGCGATAGTAGATAACTAAAGCGATAACGGTACAATACTATCAAAAAATACAGTATTCTTTGATATAGTACAATTAAATTGTAATAGAATTTTAAATAATTATACCTAATTTTTAGTGTATACACATGTGTATGCCTTCAGAAATGCATTTATACATTTGTTTTAAAAGTAGTAATTAAAAGTGTTCACATAGAAAAAAAATCTCAAAGATTTGTTGTTAAGTTAACAACAGAGACCACACATTTTTGGGGTTAGTTCCATATCTAATAACATTACTCAATTCAAGAATTTCCCAATTGTCATTGAGTTCATTTTTGTCTGCAGTATTATTCGATTCATCCGATAAATCATCAAACAACAATTACTGGTAACGTAACAAAAAAGTCTATTTTTATTTCTTTAAATCGTCGATTGAGTCGAAGTAACCTTAAAACAAGATATCTTGTCTCCCAGCCTCAACGATCGGATCGCTAAAGATGAGATATCTCGTTTCCCGTACGCAATGTGTTAAATCCAACGATGATTATCTGTAAGAAGAAAAAAAATATATTAATTATACAATTAAGTGTTACAATAGTCTAACATAAAAATCGTCCAATTCGCAAAAAACAGGACTTATCAATTTAATTCTATATTTGTATTTATCAAATCTCTATTTACCATTGTGAAAAAATTAAATTTAAACGCGTGATTTAACAATTACATAAAATATAGGGTAAAAGCACCAATTAGTCAAAAAGTTCTATTACTAATATAGGTAGTTAAGAAGTTGACAAAGAATCTTGAAGTACGTGATTTTGTCTAAAAAAGAAAAAGAATTTTCAAAAAATGTTAAGTTTGATTATGACAACCATTAATAAGAAAAATTGAATAAAAAAAAAAAAAAGAAAGTGTTAACAGCACACGGTGTTCCCAAGCGGTCACCCATCCAAGTACTAACCGTGCCCAGTGCTGCTTGACTTAAGTGATCG
>NW_015149204.1:69535-84920 GCF_001465965.1 Polistes dominula | reverse complement strand
ATTTAGTTTTCTAAAATCCGTTACAACTATCCATTTTATTTTATTTGATGCATCCCGTTTTTTAGGTACAATCCATAATGGCGAGTTGTAAGGGGAACTTGAGTTTTGAATCACTCCCTTCTTCTTCATTTCTTCAACTTGTCGGGCAATCTCCTCTTGCTGGGTAGGTGGAAACCTATATTGTTTAACATTGATAGGAATCTCATCTGTTGTTTCTATCGTGTGTTCCGCCAAATTTGTAGTAGGCAAAGGGTCACCCGGTAAATAAAAAATATCCTGATACGAATCAATAATTTCCCAAATTTTCTCTTTCTCTTTAGCTTTAATAATGTGAGACAGTCGAGTATTTTCTTTTAATACCTGACCACGTTCAACTGAATATTTACATCGCAACTTGAGAATCTGTGATTGATCCCGATTAAAAATAATTGTTCTTTTCTTCGTAAGTATTATAACATCTTCTTTTTCTAAAAACGGTCGACCTGCTATTCCATCTTCTTCTAACGGAAAATCATTCGGAACTACTAAGAAAATATGATCTATTTTATCAACTGTAATTTTACACTCTTGATTACAAATAATTGGGATATCATTAATTCTAGTAATTTCTGCGTTGATTTTTCTTACTGGTAACCCTAGTGTACATTTTAATTTAATAACATTTACAGCTGCTTTTGTGTCTGCCAGGAATGAATGACTTCGCTGTCCGACGGCGGTGTCGACTCTGAGCATGAAGCTTGCTCTTGGATTTCTTCTGTTTTTTGACATTAAGTATATTTTATCTGATTTGGTGGAACGTTTGGTACCTGCCGTGATGGAAAATTTTGATATGATACTCGTCGTTTAATAGGACTTTCATAAAATGTCCAAAACTTTCGCAATTATGACAAGCATATTTGTTTTCCTGCGCTGGTTTCTGTGGAATTCCTTGACCTAATGGCCTCGCATTTTTGTTTTCCCGTGATTTATTCGAAGCCTTGTAATTGTTGGCAGGAGTCCTTTTATAAATAATTTTTGAAATCAATTCTTCTTTTTCTGTTTCTAATGCTAGATTTTGAGCTTCTCGAATCGTGGTTGGTTTGCCCGATTTTACAAATAATTTAATACTAGCGCGAAGACCCCGTACGTATTGAGCGAGACCCTGTCTTTCTTCATTCTTTAAAATAAACATTCGGTTTTCCGCATCAAATTCTGAATTATTATTAAGCGCACGTTTTACATTTAAATGGCAATCATTAAACCTTTTGTTGTAATTTAGTTTTGTTGAACGCTTTGGTTATTTTGTTGACATTGACTTCGTTCCAATAAAGCGACATCATATGATTTTTTTTTCCCCAAAATTAATACGTAATATTTGAATCAAGTCCTCTAGTGATCGAATATCATTTCCGTTAATCACCTTTCTAGCGTAACGAACTACTTTTTTTGAAATGACTAATCGAATGAACAACACTCGCGACTCTTCCGGAACTTCATTAAAAATTGATTTAATTTCGAAAATAAAGGTTTCGACCGATATATTATTACCGTCAAATTCTGTGATTACTTCTAAATGAGATTTCAAATATTTCATTCTTAAAGAGTTTATATAACCTGATTCACTGGGAACGTGTGTACTCTTACCTTCCCGCTTTTCATCTTTTTCTCTTGTAAAAATTTCCAACTGCGCACTTAAATTAATGTTTTGCTCTCGTAATAATTGCACCATCTTTCGTAATTCTTCATTTYCCTCCTTTTCTTCCTTGAGAGCTTGAGCTTCCTTATTTAATAGATTATTTTGTTTTTGTAGTGAATCAATAATAGCTAGGAGTTCCTCTTGTGTTTTTGACATTTTGAAAGACACTTCTGACAAGTTTATCGAATTTTCACTAGGCTCTTCACTTTCGTCAGAATAAATTTTTATGTCGCGATAATTTACGAAATTGCCGTTTTGCATATGTAAATAACCTAATCTTACTTACATTAAGATGCCCGTTCTCATAT
The DNA here is from genome assembly GCF_001465965.1 of Polistes dominula. Next base: position 82,937 of record NW_015149204.1, on the reverse strand, counting down.
TTCCAATTGTTTCTGATGCACTGACTCAAGATATCCTTTTTAGCTGCCACCAATTTTTATGTTATGCCCTGGGAGAAGGTTTAACTTTCTTTTAAAATAACTAACACAAGATTTTAATGTCTAAACTATAGTCACATTTAATTGTTTATTTTGATAACGTAAAGTCGCACTTCAACTAGAAAACTAATTATTACCGTTAAATGCTAACTAAATTGTTATTATTAATTCTGGAGTTAATTTTATAACATAAAATTAACGTAAGATACTTTATTACGATTCTTTAATTTATTCTCAAATAAATTCTGTAACTAGGAATGCTTAACGATTCGTAGTTTATTCTATGAGTACCATTCTGTAACTGGCCAAAAAGGTGCCAGAGAACATACACCGCAATCCTAAGTATCACTACGCCATGGGAACAAACAGGCAATAAGGTGTGCTCTGCCCAGCCGCTAGCGTGTGAACACCACTGTCAGCAACTTTGAAAGATAATGTTCAAAGAATAAGAATAATCTACAGAGGCATAACAATATATATATATTAGGGTGGGTCAACTTTGTCAAGTGCCACGGAAAAATGGGTTGCTAGACACCTTAAAAGAATTCTCACCAAATATGAGCTCTTAATTTTGATAGGAAGTTCCTCCGCATCGCAGTTTTTTATTTTTTTTTTCAGTCTAATAGATAAAATTCATACCTCATTATTTATTGATTGTACAGAAAAATGTTTTAGACGAATTTTGTAGAAAATTTAATGCTCTACAAAAAAGGTATCTTATATTTTTTCCGTAAACCTCACCATTTGAATGATATTGAAAATTTAAATTTGATGATTTTTAGACAAATTTCATTTTTGTATATGGATCTTATAACTCGACAATAAATGACTATTAAAAAGTGCACAATACAAATTTTTGTAGGAAATTAACTGCTCTATAAAAATGGTGTCTTATGTTTTGACAATTAAATTAAGCGTTCAAAAGATATTCAGAGACAAAAATCAGTACACATTAAAGTTTATTTTGAAAATAGTGAGAATTTAGAACATATACAAATGCTAATGAAAAATAAAACTCTTATAAGGCTTGTAGTCATTTAGGACATTTCATTTTCAACTTATTTAAACTCTATTATGTATTTTTACATATAAAAATAGAAAAAAAAAATTTACCTCCCAAGATTCGAACCCTAAAAGACTCGGCCACTATTGAAACGAATCGCCAAATCGTTGTCATTATCCTAAACCTATTACATACCATTGCTTACTTGAGAAGTAAATTTAAACACTAGATAACATCATAAGCATTTTTAATTGCAAATATCTCAAAAATTATTGAGTAGTGGCCCCTATAACCATATATATTCGTAAAAAGGKAAGCAAAATCTATCATCCTGCAAAATTTGAACAAAATCCGAGAGGGCAAGACYTTGCGCTGTCCTTGTCAGYGGTGAAACTTAATAAAAAATATCAGGTAAGAGAGTAATCATATTTTTTTAATATATCTCGAAAAGTAAGGGAGATAAAATATTTTAGTACTGGACCTTTTTTGTAGCAAATAAAATTGTCTACAAAWCATAATWWATAAAAAATCGCTTTATCTCGCTTACTTTTTGAGATATTTTCAAAAATCTATCATGCTGTCACAGATGCGCGCGAGACTCTCGAGCTATAAAAAAAAGTGTTTTATCGCGTTATACTGTTTTCATTGAGATGAAGCCAACAATAGATTGTCTATCTCTCTTGCACGCATGTAAGCTAAGAGTTTACGCATGTGTGCCATTGCGACCTATGTCACAATGAGTAAGAGCAAGATAGCTTCATTTTCTGTTTCTTTCTACAAAGGCGTAGGACTAAGGGACTAATTGCCTGTCTTTAAATTGGGATATTTCTTGCAGGTAAATATCTATAAATATAAATTCAACACCAAAATTTAAAAAATAAATTTAAAATTCATATGAAAAAGAAAATTTTTTTAAATAACCCGTTTTAAGCGAAATATCGAGCAAAAACCGTTTTCACCCCTTGATTTTTAATAGAAGGGATGAAAAAAAAAATTTTTTGTTTCCCTACGATTGTTCTTTGTGGTTTTTTAAACATAATTAAAAAAAAAAAAATTAAAAAAGTCCAATTTTTATATTTTTTATTGAATTTTCATTTTTTTAGTACTTTAAACCGTCGTAGGGGTGAAAGGGTGCGTTTTAGGGGAAAAATGGTCTGAAAGAGATAGGCCTAAAATTTTATGCTTTACAACTTTTATTTAAAACTTTTTTTGATATTTTCAACATATAATCCAAAAATCGTATTTCGGGATAGTTTTTAATTTTTTTCACCCCTTTCCCGGTGGTTGAGAACTTTTTTACTTTGCCCACAGTTTTGTACGCATTTTTTTGATTATTTCCGTATTTTTTCAGCCGTATAGGCCGAAAACCCGATTTCACGGCTATTTTGACTGGACTATGAATTTCTTTTATCGTTACAATTCTTTATATTATTTTTTGGTCAAGACTTTCATATCTTGATCAATAAGTGGCTATCAGTCAAAAATACTGCTTTCAATGAATCGAATAATAATTATTAATTTATTTTTATAATTTAAATACTATTATAATTATGATACTATTATATTTATATAATATAAATATTTAATTATTATATTATATTATAATATAATTATTAAATTATATTATAATTATTATATTTTTTTAAATATTGAATAAATATTTATTTTTCTTTTGTACGAGGAATGTTATCAATATTTCATACTTTTTAACTGTTTAGATAGAAGTACAAGTAGAAATATATTTTAATATTGATAGTACGTTTATATGTTTAAATTTAATAATTAATTTAATTATTTATGAATTATATATATTTTTTTTTATAACGTTGAAACCTTTAATATTAGATATTTTTGTTGTTGTAATTTTGAATAAATATTTATTTTTCTTGTGCGAGGAATTTTATCAATATCCACATATTAGCTGATTTTAGTAGATGGAGAAATTGAAATGTTTTATTGTTGATAGTTTCAGTATTTAGTTATTAAAAGATAAGAGTAAATTACACTTTATAGATTGTTTGTAAAAGAAAAGAATTTACAGGAATACACGTGAGTCGTTTGTTACGTTCTTACACAGTAGTATTTTATTACGTAATATTATATAATATTTTTCAAAAAGTGGAGTTAATCGATGTGTGCACTGAACAGCTCATATCTTGATTAATACGTGGCCATCAGTCAAAAATACTGCTTTTCCTTTTTGAAAAAATTTATTTTTTGAGACTATAAATTAAGTATATAATATAGTAAAATTGTTTAAATGCATTAATTTAATTTAAAAAAAAATAAATTAAAAATTTTAAAAATTTTTTTTCAATCAAATAAAAACAAAACTAACTCAGCCCACTCTAGGACTGGCGGGGATAATCGCAGAATTAGTTAGTTTTTTTTAGAAAATAAAAAAAAATGAAAAATGGCGAACTTCGAGAAAATAACGGTTTTTCTCAAAAAATGCGAAAATTTCATGGATTTCATAATTTTAAACTTTTTTTGTATTTTTTTCTGAAAAGTACATTTAAAAACAAAAAATTAAAAAAAAAACCTCCCAATAGGTTGAATTTAAAAAAAGTTATAGCCATTTAAAAAAAAGCCATTTTTTCAAAAATTAATAATTTTTTCTGGGTTTGGTAAAAAAATTTGAAAAAATTCTGAAAATTGTTTTTCATAGGGTAGAATAGGATAAAAAACTTTCAGCCAAATCGAAAGGGGTCGCGGTCAAAAGTGGCCGATTTGACGTGGAATGCCCCATATATATATAACATATTTTATAGACATAATTGTCATTTTATAAGACCAGAATAGTAGTGGTTCAGACAAAACGGTCAAGAATAGCACAAGGTGTTGTTCTGAAACGAATTTATTTCTATGTCAACCTCATTTTTCTATATATAATATTTACAAAATGAACAATTTAATATTACCTGAAACGAAAAACGACTATTATGTCTATTCTTCACTTTTAGCACTCACTTTCTTAGTCCGTTAAATCTATCTTCTTTAAATATTTAATTTGATTTGTATACGTAATGTCTTTTCTCTCTTATTTATATATCCCATCTGATCTATATACGTTACGTCTTTCCTTTGTCTCTCTTGTTTGTATATCCAATCAGGTTTATACACATAACGCCTTTACTACTACCTTTTTACTCATGAAAGCGCGCGTAATCACACGGAAGAAAGTACACTTTTTTTACATATATATATTTTTTTAATATTTTTATTTTATTTTATATAGAATAGAAGAATAGAATACATACATTTTACTGCTTCCCCGAAGAGTTACACTCCTTTTACAATTATATCCTTAACCTATCTTAACACTACTCTCTCCCTCATATCTCTCTTCCTCCTTTCCCCCTCCACTCGTTCCACACCCCCGCTTCTACCTTCTCCACTCCCAACCTTGTCCCTCCTTCCCCTCTCTTATACTCTCAACCCTCTTCATCCATTCTTCCCCTATTCCACTCTCATCAAAAATCTCTTATCTTCTCTTCTATTCCTCTCCCGTCCTCCTCACCTATCGTTTTGATGCAACCTTCCAACAGATGCTCCCACGTCTCTCTCTCTCATCCGTACACCCTGCATCGTCTCCTCTCCTCCTCCTCCCAGTATCTCCTTTCCCTCATCTCATTCCCTAATCTGAATCTCGCCACTCTTCTCTTTCTCTCTTCACTCCACTTGCCTTCCAAATATTTTGGTAACCCTTCCGCTACCACTAGCTTGTACTATTTATTATATCTGGAGCTTTGTATTTTCTCCCACTTTTCTTTCTCCTGCCGCCTTCTTTCCTCCTTCTCAATTTCTTCCCAACTCTTAACAACCTCCTTCCTGTCCTGCACTATCCTCTCTCTAAACCTTTTCCTCCCTTCTTCCCATTTGGGAATCTCCACTTCTCCCCCCTTTTCTCTCTCCCGCGCCTCCTTCCAGCATTCTCTCGCCAACTCACTTCCTTCTCCTCTCCTTAAGGGTTTATTCTGGTTTATCATTTTGGGAAAATCAATTTTTTTTTTTGCATTTTTCGAAAGTAGACATATGTAGAATTATCATACAAAAATTTTAGAACGATCCGAGCAGTTTAAGTATATTATTTTGCGACCCAAACACATAGAGATATTACAGATAGAGGAGACAAACTATCTGCCATGGTGTAAGTGGAAATGTCTCTGCATGAATATAGCAGCAAAAAAAAAACGTTGATATTGACCTGACAAAAAAAGAATTACTTGAAAGATGTTTAGGTGGCCACACATTTAAAATAATAATGAGTGCTTCAACAAATGCGTTTGGGCTATGGTGCCTAAACACCTATTTAATGGTAAAAAAATTGTTGAAATAGCTTGTAAATTGGCAGCTTGTATATTCAACGAAGATTTTGATCCAATACTGAAAATAATGCACGTTTTGGTGATAAAACTTGGCCCTATCGCAGTCAATTACGCTAGTAACCGCGACACGCGTGTGCGCTCAGCTAATCGTTTGAGCAGAGAAGCTTTAAAAGAGGCTAGGACACAACGAAAAAAGGCTAGAGTCGAAGATAATGAGTATTTTGAAGAAGCAGAAGGTATACTGTATGGTGCAGGCATCGCAGAATAAGGTAAAGTTAGACTTTTTTAAAATTAAAAAAAAAAACTAAACGCGTTTTTCTCGAAACAACGTTTTTTCGGTTGGCGGGCATGATATCTCCGAAACTACTCAGAAGATCCTTCTGAAATTTTAACCACATACTCTACACATGAATAGCTATCTCGCATGCTACAACCAAGACAAAATATTAATTTTTACTATATTTTTTTTTGTAAAAAAGTGCGAAAAAATCAACGAATTTTTTTATTTTTCGAAGAATGACCGTCATTTTGTTTTGTTTTCATAAAAATTGATAGTTTTAGCATACCCGATAGCCATTGTCGTACTGAATATAAAACCGTTTAATTTTTTTGTTTTAGATCAACCGTTCTCAAATTTCGATGCCCGCCAAAAGCATACCTACTTTTGAAGGGTTCACGTTTGTCAGCCATTTTGAATGTTAAAATATGTTAAAAACAATAAAAAAAATTTTTTTCTCGTACTTCTGGAGTGTATTTATCATACCCAACAACTTTCATATGTATATGTATCCTACAAAGCCTAAAAAAAATTCGTGAAAATAGCCTTTTTTCTGCGTAAAAACCAGAATGAATCCTTAACTTCTCCTCATACTTCCACGCTCTCTTCGCTGCTCTTGTTCTCAGTTTATCTCTTTTATTTTACCCCCATATCTCCGCTCCGTAGCTTAACACCGTCCGAAGCGTGTCGAAGAGCCACATCTTCCTCCCCCAGTCCTTGCTGAACATTCTTCTCCCTAATCCCCATACCTGCCTCATTACTGCCCCTTCTTTCTTTACCCTATCCCTCAAGTGCACTTCCTGTCCTCCATTCTTTCTGAATACATAGCCAAAATACTTGAACTCCTTCACCTCTTCTATCCTCTTCCCTTTACAATTCCAGTCTATTTCTCTATTTCTTCCCCCTCCTCTCCTAAATCTTAGCATCTTTGTTTTCTCCACATTCACCTTTAACTTTTTCCTATCACAATACTCCTCCATCCTCCTCAGCATGCTTTCCATTTCTTCTTCTCTTCCAGCCAACAAGACCACATCCGCGTACGCTAATGAGCCTATCCTCTTCTCTCTCACCCTTACACCACCCCATCTTCCTTTCATCAATTCCTCCTCTAAATCTGCTGTCAATATGTTGAAGAGTATCGGACTCATTGGGCAACCCTACCTGACCCCTTCTGCCGTCCAGAATCTATTCCCTTCCTCCCTTCCCGCCTTCACCCTACTTGTTGTTTCCTGATAAACTTCCTTCACCCTTTCCCTGAGCCCCTCTCTTATCCCTCTCTTTTCCATTTCTCGCAGCAGAACCTTCCGGTCTACCGAGTCAAACGCCGCCTTCAGGTCTACAAATGCCGCCACCAACTTCCCCCTCTCTTCCTTACCCTTTTATTTTATATATATATTACCTACATTTGTTTGCGAATAGTCTGTTATTTATATGTAAATTGTTTACATTTACTTGATTGTTTTCAACATAAAAAATTTTATAGTTTCAGTTTTTGGGTAGTTGGCATTATTATATACAGTACATGTACATACACCATTGCTGTACAGTGATCTATATCAAGGACACAGCTGTTGGTATTAGCAGTCATCAATACATTTATTACAGTTTGCAAGTAACAAAAGCACTGTATGTAATTGATTCAAATAATTGCAATCCGTAATCAAGAATTTATCTGTGCAAAAGTGAGTATTTAATCATTACATTACTTTCATTATTAAAACATTTTTTACTTCTTTATTTTCTTCTCTTCTATACTATGTAGTATAGTTTTATTAGATTTGAAATAATATGTTTCGATCTTGAAAAAAAGTTGTTAATATTAAAATGAGGTAATATTAATTTTTAATTATGTTGTAAAAACGTTGTATATTTAACCCTTCAGTACCCACGCTATGAGATTTTTACTTATGCTCGGTTTCAATCTCAATTATTTATTTAAATTCAAATGTGAAGGCCACTTGAAATTTTTTTTACCTTCCGCAATTTTTATATTCTTTTCAATTGTATAATAAAAAATTACTCATTTTGATTATAAATTTAAAAAAAAATTTTTTTCGGAGGTTATGAGATTTTTTCTCATGCCTAGAGTATCAATGGATGGAAAATTTCGCTGTTCGTCTGTATTCGGCATCGTTCCGATGATTCCGCTAGACGGTTGCGGCCATGTTTGTTTACATAAACACGCAAATCTACTTAGCGTAAAAAATTTGAATCGGTTGTGATTTAGTTAAGAAAAAATGCGCTTATAGATATTTTAATTTTTGACAAGTACATTTTTTTATTTTTTAAAACTTATTTTATTATTTTTAATATTTTAAAACATAGTTAATTTTTGTTATATTCTAAAAGTTAATTTATTTACTAGATTCACATTCATTCATTATAAGTTATAAAATTATTTTATTGTTATCAGAAATTAAAATGTATTACGATTTTTATGAAAAAAGAAAAACTGATGCGCTTGCGCAGAAGCCGTGAGATTTTCTCTCATGGCAAGAGTAAAGAAGGTGAACCGAATAACGTGGATACTGAAGGGTTAAACTCGTCTTCGGTGAGTCGTCCGTGAGGATATTATACACTTGTATAATATCGTCCAGCGTGTTCAGCAGTAGTAAGCAATTATGCTGGATTTTTTGATAGAAAAGTAGTACCTCGTGATGGTAGCTTGCGTAGTATTTAGCATCACTGCTTGCCGTCATCTCTAAATAACAACATGCACCAACACCGTTAACCCTGTATTATCTCGCCTACACAACATGCAAGCTCTTATACAGATGCAAAAAGATAAAGCATGCACGTTTAAAGCTGTCAGCTATTCACGTATAATGGATGAGAGAATAATAGGATTGCGGGGTGAAAGAGAGAAAAGGATGGAAGAAAAGGTAGCAGCTGTGAGTTAGCAGCAGTAGCGAGATAATATATGTGATAGGAGTTCTCCCTATGAGTGTGTGGTATAGAGCGATTTTCTTATGCTTTATACACGCTTATAGGTTTATTCATCAATGTAAATGCTAGATATACGTGTGTCAAAGAGAAGAAATTTAATCGAGAACTTCTTTTCTAACATTATTTTCAATTTCATTTCCATTTTCCAGATCATTTGCAATAAAAACATTTTTAGGAGTATTAACATCTTGATAAAGCCATTTCTCGGTTAGTTTTTTAATAAAAATCCCTTCTTTATTAGAAATTTTTAACACTGTGACAGCGGCGGTGACGAAACTTTTATATAGTATTGTATCATTTCTTACTTAGTTTTTCTTTAAAAAAAAAAGAAAATCCCTTCTTTGGTTCGGAATTGAAGGCCTGGATCGAGTAACGTTCATAGCACTTAGCCGGGCTCTTTGCAGTCACAAAAGTGCTGTCATGGTACGGATTTTTAGAAAAATTATCAGGATCAAAAAGACTGTTTTTTGTAAGTTGCTTATTTTCTGAGAAAAAAATGAAAACCGAAATTTCACGAAGCTTATTAGTTGAACCACGTTTTTAAAGCATAGTTTGCTCTAGCTTCGAAAACGAATCAATTTTCTTCATTTTTGGTATGAACAGGATATACCATAGTTAGATATGTTCAACGAAAAACATGCGTGAAGAAAAGTTTAACTATATAGCATTATATATAACATTATAGGAACTTTTCAAATAATATTTTTCAAAACATTTTTAAAAACTTTTTTGAAATCTTTTGCGATATGTTTTGAAAACATTTCCGAAATATTTCAAAAAAATATAATTTTTTGCATAAACTTGATGAAAAAATATTTCTAGAAAACCTTCTAGAAACCTTTTGCAAAGATTTCACACAATATTTCAAAAGAAGTTTTGTAAAAACATTATGAAAAATATTTCATCAAATGTTTTGTCACGTCCTAGTGACGAATAATTTCGAACTTTGTTACGCCAATTGTGCGAGTGTCCTATTTATAAGTGATTTCCCACACAACACGAAAGGTTTTGAAATCTTTTAGTGAAAGTTTTGTAAAATATTTTCAAACAATCTTTTAGAAACCTTGCAGGCATCATTCTAAAATATTTTTAAAAAGATTCATAAAAGATTTTACAAAAATATTTTTAAAACATTTCTAAAATATTTTACTGATAAAGTAATCTTTGGCAAGTCTCTGAACGCAAACATTTTCACCTTGTAGAAATATTTTTTAGAAACCTTTTTGAAAAGTTTAAAGCTTTTCAAGAAATGTTTTAGAAAGTTTTTAGAAAGTTTTTATGTTATGTGGGTTACTAATTACTATTTAGCTATATTCGTACCTTGTAATATATATACATTTGTATTCTTAATTTTATTTTATAACTACTTTCATGAACGACCATCGATATTGGCATTCGTTGATCACATGTAGGATTAGCAAAGATGTTTTTCTGTTAGGTAAAAGTATAAGAAATGTAATCCTTTGTTATTATGATATGAAGAAGTGAGAGTATTTTTAGGATAGAATAAATACGTGATTTCTTTATATAAACAAAAGAAAAGAGATGGTTCTAGAAATGTAGTAAATATTCTAGGATAAGCGAATATGTCTTTCCGATTAAGTAAAAGTATAAAAACTGTCATTCTCTGTTGTTATGATATGAAGAAGTGAGAGTATTTCTAGAATGAAATAAATACATTTCTCACATAAACACAGAATAAAGGTGTTTTCATATAAATAGATGTAAATCGATATTCTTAGAATAGGTCAAAAACGATCTTCTTACGAGTTTAAATATATGTTTCTATATTGAGTAAAGATGTTTTTATTCCTATGATGGTATGGAGAAGTGGGAAAATGTATGTGTGTGTGCGTGTGTGTTTCTTGCGTACGTGATCTTGAACACTTCGATCATGAAATCTGTTGCTCTCTGCGATAGTGCAAAGTGGGGATTTAAAACGAAGGTGTAGTTTAAGGTGAAGTACGCGAAAAGAGAAAGAACAAGAAGCGGTATAGAGAGGGGGATTTAGTATATAAGCATTTAACGAATGAAACCTAAGCCCCTTATATTCGTCTTTCCTGCAGTGACTAAAATCATTTTTAACGGTCTTTAATTGATTTTGTAGATCAGCTATATAAGTTTTCATATTAGCCAATTGTTCTTCGTATACCTCTCTTTGCATTTTGTTAGATATAAAAAGTGTATTGTACCGACGGCGTGCGTATGCTAAAAGTGGATTGTGCCGACCGCGTGCCTATATTGAAAGTGAATTGTACCGATAGCGTGCGTGTGTTAAAGGTGTATTGTACCGATGACGAGTGCTGCGACGAATCTTTGTATTTCCTATAATCTGATATTTTCAAAATTAGTTAACAAATCTATATTAGTAATCAATTCGTATTCTGTTCTGTAACCAAAGTGCTTTTGCAAGAACCGAATCCAGTAACCTATAACACGGCACTAAACATTAAAAGACTTTAAGAGTTTCAAATCGGACGATCAACACCAACAGAAGACCATCTTTCGGGGACTCTTAACCACCTTAAGACAATAGTAATATCGGGTAAACCACTATCTCTTACTCGCTTAATAGATTTCACCCTTTTAGCCCAGATCCCGGTAAAGTACTGGCTTTACAGACTGACCCAAAATAGGGCATATATTCTTTCGACCGAATAAACGTTGGTAGCGTGACCGGATCAAAGAAAAATATCTTTAGAATTGTTCTTGCTCCTTGACATCCCCTTCTGGGACGTCACAGTTTCAAAAAGACTTTGAAAAGTGTTTTTTATTCATTTCTTTAAAATGTTTTGTAAAGTTTATAGCAACTCTTCAAATAATATTTCTCAAAACATTTTTAAAAACTTTCTTGCAATCTTTTGCCATATCTTCTGGAAATATTTTCAAAATATTTCCAAAATATGTAATTTTTTGCAAAAACTTGATGAAAAAATGTTCTGTAAAAACCTTGCAGAAACCTTTTGTAAAGATTGTAGACAATATTTCAAGAAAGTTTGTATGAATAATGCGGAAAAATAATGCGGATTTGTTCATTATCGTTTGAAGAAGTCTTACAGAAAACTTAAGATAGATTCAATAAAATGTGGCACAGACATTGCGTTTTGTCCAAACTTACGCGTTCCGTGCGAATGCAATGGCTGTATAACAGAAAACCCCTTTCCACAATAGTTTTATACAATATTTTAATGACGCTGAAACTAGCCGTGACCGACTAGTCGCAGCCAGGGAAAATAGGGGATTGGGGTCCGCTCCTAAAAAATTTTAATTTCTCGTTTTTTAAAATCTAAAATTCGTACAATTGTTTGTTATAACATACAATAACGTAAAAAATTTATAACATTGACTTGCAAAGACTATATCGCTTTAAATAAATTGAAAAAAAAAAATGGAAAAATATGCCTCTTGCTACCTTCTCATGTAGGTATAGCACGACCTCAAAATGTGGTATAAAATTGTCATTTTGAGGTTAGAGTGCTATAAAAAGTATTTTTATTCGATTTTTTGTATCCATTGAGTACACATATTCTCAAATTCAAGTTGGATAGATTTGGAAAGGTACAAGTTGGAAGCCTCAGGTTTAAGAATATTAATTTTTGGAATATAGATACGGATTTAGAATTGTAGGGATTGTTAGTTCGGCGTTTATGTGTTACAAATTTGAATGTTTGCCATAGTCGGGAGTTATATAGTGGATTCGGAGATTGAACATTTTTTACGGATTACGTAAACTAAAACTCGCGGTAGATCGGTTAGGAGATAGGTTTGGAGGTTTGGAGTTAGGAAGTCTTATACTTAATTCATTCTTGTTTGATTGAAAAATAATACTTTTCGCGGATTGCATGATCTAACACTCGGGGAAGGTGGGTTTGAAAACTTAGAGCTTAGGAGTATAATTTATTGGGTTGTTCAAAAAATAATGTCGTTTTTCTATAGTTGGCGCCAAAAGTTTTGGAAGCGATATGAATCATTTCGTAGTTTCTATTTAAGTTAACAGCTGACATTCCAAAATATTTTAAGTTACAAATGTAATGTGATTTGCGAAAGATTATAAAATTAAAAATGGAAAACCAAAGTGAGCACTTTCGTTATATTTTACGTTTTTACTTTCGAAAACGTAAAAACGCCGTGCAAGTTTGGAAGAAGTTATGTGATAGACAGAGAGCTGGCTACATAAAAATGCTTTTATCTGGTTCAAGATTCATTTCTATTGAAAAAGGTAGCTTTGGTATAACTGAACATAAATTTGAAAGTCTGCAATCGCAAAACTGGGGCCTAAAGCGGGGGCGTACGATTGAAAACGTGAGATTTAGGTGTGAAAAAAATCATAAGGTACACGGATTCTAATTATGGAAAAAGCTTGTATTTATATTAAGGACTCGCGAAAAAATATTGGCAGACAGTTTGCTAGAGGTTAAAATGCCGGCAGAGCGCGCCAAAGGGGTGTAAAAATTAATTTAAAAAAAAATCACGAGGTACATGAACAAAAACTGTTTTATTCTATTATTTAAACATTAAGAATAGTATATTACTCACCTAGGGAGGTAAAGTAAGAAATGTCTCAGAGTACATGTAATTGTTGGCCGAGGCGAAGCCGAGGATGCGAGGAACATTCTCCTAAAGAACGAAAAAGTTTATATAGGATGGCTATCTTTGTGGATTAGAGACCACACCGTCGTCAGCCGCTGCTACAAGTGCCAATCCTTTGGTCACGTGTCGAAACACTGCAAAGCTAAGACCGATACATGTGGACATTGCGGATGTGATGGACACACCTTTAAGGAGTGCAAA